>VZUI01089313.1:0-40323 GCA_013401135.1 Cettia cetti
CCATGCCATGCCATGCCATGCCATCCCATCCCATCCCATCCCATCCCATCCCATCCCATCCCATCCCATCCCATCCCATCCCATCCCCACACAGAGCAGGCTGTCACTGCTGCTCCCACATGGAGAGCTGTCCCTTTGGTGTCACATCAGCCATGGCTGTGCTGCCACATCCCTGTCCTCAGCAGGCAGTCATTCTGCATGTCCCAGCTGCAGTGTTGACCCAGAGCTCACCATTCACAGCCTTCCATCCCTGGGAGGTGTGGAGCTCACAATCTCTTGCAGCAGGGGTGTTGAGAGGTTGTCCTTCCCTCCATAGGGAAAGCAAGGCTGGAAGAGTCAGAGCAAGAACACAGACATTTCTTTGCCCCTCAGCTTCTTTCAGGCTATTTGTTTCCTGACATCTTTGCCAGACTTGGCCATCTTATGGGGCAAAGACCCACCTAGCAAAAAAACAGCAAACATGGGGTGGAAGAAGAGGGCAGGACACAGCCCCCAGGCTGCAAAACTCTGCCCCCCACTTTCCCTTTGTCTTTTAGGGCTGGCCCTATCCCCTCCCAGGAAATCCCAGGCTCTTCATTTAACTCTCAAAGCACCTGAAGCAGCTCAGCTCACAGAAGTCCCCACCTCTATGGAAACCTTTTTATTATTTTTTTTAATTTCTGTTTTTATAGAGGCCTTTGAAGATGCTTGTTGCCATGGAAACATGCTTTAAAGAGTGCCTTTTCCCTTCCTTATCTTGAGAACTTCTGTTGCCATAACAGCTGCATCTGTCTCCTCCCTTCTCCCTGCCAGCTGCCCCGCTATGGGATGCAGTGAGGTTCTGCCTTTGGGGTCCCTGAGGCCCCGGTGGTCAGGGCCAGAGGAGATGTTTATACTCCTGCAGATGTTTGGTGTCTCTCCTCATGCCTCTTTGTGCTGGGTGTGGAAGAGACAGCCTGCTGCAAGAGCATCTCTGGGCCATGCAGTCCCTGCAAGCCCCTTTCTTACACACAGAGGGGCTCTGCCCTCGCCTTTGGCTCTCACATCACACATCAGTGACACTGGCTGCTTTTTTGAACCATTTCTCCTAAAGCCCTTGACTGAACCATTCCCCTACAGCTCAGTGGGCAGCATTGTGGCTGAGCTGAAGGCAACACCTGTGATTAGGGTGGCTTTGATCTCTGCAGAACACAGCGTTGGGCAGCTGCACATGTTTTCTGGCCCCCATACAGAGCAGGGTCCCTCATCTTGGTGACAACCTTCCCTGGACAGTCGTGCATCCCTGGTGGATGGCTCACACTTGCTTCAGAAGCATCCATCTCCAGGGCAGCCCAGGCCATGACACACAGCAGGGAGGATGGCACAGATGGTCACTGGCTGCTGCCCATCTTCTAGGCACCCTGTTCCAGCCCTGCTCGTCTCATTGTGACTGCAGACAAACCACAGCAACTAACCTGTTTCTTTCCAATTCACTTTGCAACCATTAGCTCCTGCGGCCACCCCTCCCAGTTCCTCCACAGTGGCAGAGCAACCTTGGACTGTGCTGTGAACTCTCTGGGCTGACAAGTCCAGGCTAACCCAAAGTATCCTTGCTCTAGCAGCTTGGCAAGGTGGCCCCAGGCAAGATCCGAGGCCACAGGCAGTAGGACCAGGACTGTTGTATTGCACTAGGTGGGAATCGTGGCACAGGGCCGGATCTGGCAGTGCTGTGCCCCTCTATCCTGCTGCACCTCCAGCCGGCCAGGTCTGCAGCCACTCCCCAGCTCTGAGAGGCCAAATTCCTGCCTTGACAGCCCTGAGCTCCCTCCTCAGTTCTGCTCACACCCCTTGCTCCTGGCCTGCGTCGCCTCCCTCTTCTCCCACTCTCACGTGTTGCCTGAGTAATATCTTCCCTTTGCGTCAATGAGTCGTTTGGGGACAGGGAGCTGCAACATCCCCCCAGGGCCTGCGGTACCTCCAGGCACGATTCTGGAACAGGTGGGAGGAGAGGGGGCAAAAAGGGGGGCTGCAGATCCCCCGCCCCTCCCTGCTGGGCATGCACATGCCTGTCACAGATGGCTGCTTGCCTCCCACCCTGTGGCTGCGTCAGCCACTTGCATCTCTTTGGCAGGACTGTCCAGCGGGCAGGGATCCCCCAGAGCACATCGGCAAAGCCAGTTCCGGTGCTGGATAAGGCACAGCCCGCACCAGCGGGGTGTGGAGCCACCGTGAGCGGCAGAGGTGCAGCTAACGATGCTCAGAGTACTCAGAGGGAGACAGGTTTCCCATCTGCCCCCTTGCAGTGCCTTGCCTGAAGCATCACTGGAGCAAAGCAGACTCTGTCCCCTGTTCCCGTGTTTCCCTCTTCCCCGCAGGCTGCTGCAGAGCCAAGCCTAATGGAGAGCACATTGCTGGCTGCCATCACCTCAATTAATGCAGCCCTGCTTGCTTTAGCAATTACCTGCCAGTGCCTCACAGCCTGCTTCCAGCTCCAGATCTCCTGCCAGCATCTACAGATCACGAGTAGAAGTGGGGAGCAGATTTGGGGCACCTTCATCCGTGGATGCTCTGAGGGATGGATGCCCTCTCTGCCAAAGACACCCGTGTGCCCAGGACAGGCTTCTGGGACTAGGACAGGGACCACTGGCCACCAGAGAGCTCTAGGTGAGTATATTAGCCCCTGGCCAGACTATAAGCTGGACTTTGCATTAGCAAAGCCACCATGGCCACAGAAGGGTGGCAAGGCTCGCAGCACAGGTACAGCTTCCATGGCTGCATCCATGCTCATGGTAAAGCTCTACATCAGGAAAGAATGTCAGTGAGAGCAGTGCTATGGTCCCCCACAGCCAGAAAGTGCTGGCTGGCAGGTGACAGCATTAGTCAGCCACTGGCACTACTGAATGTCCTCAGGAAGGGGCACAGAGGCCACACTGGCTTCTTCTGCACTGGCACCACAACTCCAAATCCCCCAGAGGCACGAGACTTGAAAGGAAAGAGGAGAAAATTTTCTCCTGAATCAGGGCAAGAAGGGTTAGGAGATTGCTGGGCTTTTTTCTTAAATGTGATTTTTAAGTTAGAAGAGAAAATGCTCTTTTTATTTACTTCCTGCTTTCTGAGCTTTTAGGGTGCATCGGGGTCAGGTTTTCAAAGTGTTTCTCCAAGCAGCGAGGGATAGAAGCTTATTTGAAAGTGAAGTGAGGTGGGAGAGAGAGAAAAACATGCTCCTGCCATTGAGAACTGGGTTTGCAGAAGAAACAGCAAGTCCTGAGAGAAGCACAGCAATGGGGTCACCCTTTACAGCTCTCCAGCTTGCTGTCAGTCTCAAAACCTTGCCTCCAAATCCTCCTGTTTTTCCAAGTATCTCCCACTACCTTACTTCACCACTGCAGCTTGCCCTGCATGGCCCACTATGTGGGCTGCAGCACTGCAAACCCATCCCAAAACATCTTCCTCTTCTGGAGCTCAGCTCTCCAGTAGCCCTGTATCACCTGAAGTGCTCATGCAAAATAGTCACAGAGATACGTTCCAGAAAGGGGAGAGGTATCTCCAGCCTTCTTTGCAGGGCAGTAGCAGTGGACATTCAAATGGCCACAATGTAATTTCCCCATGATGTTGAAAACTCTCTTGGCTTTGGTTCTGAACTGAATGGAACTCTTTACACAGCACTAGCCCTTGCTCTGCACTGTAGCAAGGTCTCACCACACTGAACTCAGCTGTGCACGTGTGAGGGCCGGCTGTCTGTGTGCACAGAGCCAAACAAAACTCCTCTCTGCCTAAAAATCATTTCTGCAACCCAAATCTTTTGGTTTTGCTACTGATCACCATGAGCAGGAAATTTTAAAGAAGAGGTTTAGCACATCCCAGAATACTTCTGTGCCGTGACATTCTGTGGTCCCCAAGCCAGTCTGCAGGCTGGGGAGCAGCTTAGAGCAGGCTGCTGATGTGCTGTCCTACCTCCCCCATCAGGCAGGGAATGGACTTTAAGAAACAGCTGTATTTTCACCAAAAGCTGTCACAGGTGCATTAGGCAATAGCTCTTTGCACAGTGATGTCAATCAACTCTTCCTAGCTTTATGGGGATGGTGCTTCCAGTGTTATACCTCTGCTTTGGGGTGGAGGACAGTGTGTGATGGGGATGTGAGCAGTCCTGAAAGCAGCCTTGGTCCCCTCAGCCCTGTTGTGGCACACCAGAGAGTAAAGAAGCTCCACACCTGGCTCTGGGGATGTAAGACTTCAGCAGGAGCCATGGATGCTGCAGAAAGCACCCTCAGAGTCAGTGCTAGCAGCCTCCATCCTTATGGCCAGCTCCAGATTCACCAGCCCAGCTGCCCTGGCCACCCATGACAGAGGCACCTGTGCCAACCCAGGACCTGGCTGTGCCCAGGAGACAGACTGTCCTGTGAGACCATCTTTAATCTTTGCATGTTTGAAAGGTATGGTTATCAAGAACCTAGTCTGTCCTACCTTGGAAGAAGCTGGAGGCACACCAGCCAGGTAGCATCAGGAAAGGCAGCAGTAAGGTCCTTTGGGATCACTGTGCCCCCAAGTGCAGAGCTCCAAGCCACGAGCACTGGCAGGCAAAGGGATGCTGCTTGTGTTTGCTATGACATGTGAGTACCAGGCTCCTCACACACATCAGAGGTGCAGCAGCTGGGCTTCCCGCAGCAGGGTTTGGCTGGAAGTCTCAGGAGACCAGTTTACACAAGCAGCTGGGTGCTTTCCAACCAACAGGCGTGCTCTGTGCCTCCTCCCTACCTCTCAACATGCCCAGAAGCTAAACCTGATTGTAGACCTGTAAGAGAAATGCCAGCTTTGTGTGTTATGGAGGAGTTGATGCTTACCACTGTCAGGGCTGTGCAAAGCCGTCCCGTGTGCTGAGGGCACCAGGACTCCGAAGGGTTGGATAGCAGGGGCCCAGCTGGGATGCACCTCAGCTCCGGCTGGGGCTCACAGGGCAGCCAGCTGGTCTGTCAGGCTGCATGAGGCCAGAGGGCCAACCCCTCCAGTGCCAGCTGAGACTCCCAAGAGGCTCATCTCCTGCTCTGTTTACCACATCTTTCCTGCCAAGGATTTTCTTGGCCAAGCAGTGGCTGGGTCTCGGTGCTGCTGCCCGATGCTGCTTGGCTGAAACAGAGCTACCCTGAGGGGGCGAGGGGCCTGGCAGCGATGGATGTGCTCTGCCAGCCTCGCTGGGCTGGGCTGGCTGCTGAGTGTGTGGCTGCATCTGACAGGCCTGTGCTGGCACCAGATTGATGTCCTTTTTGTTCCTGATAAGGATCCGAAGTCTCCTCTGGGTTCCAGCAGCAATTCTTTTATCCTTCCTGATTGTGGCATCCGCGCTCCCGGAGTCCCCGGAGATGCATCAATCGCGGAGCTGCAGGCGCTGCGGCTGCTATCGGCAGAGATGATGGAAAAGCTACAGGAACAGCTGTCATTTCTCCCTGTTTGCGTTTTGTTCTCGGCCTATCAGTAGGATGTTTTCCACCAGACACCTATCAATCTGCTGCAGTGGAGCCCAGCCTCGTCTGTGTGCCCGCCACTGCCGGTGCCAAAGGCTGCCTGCAGCCTCCTGCCTGTGGCCAGCCTGCCATCATGACTTCTCCCCTGCCCCGGAGCTGCCCGTCCTGCAGCACTGGGAGTGCAGGGCTCCATCCCGGGGCCAGCGCAGCAGGTGAGACATTGGGATGCAGCCAGGGACCTCTGTGCTTGCTCTGGCCCCAGGCCTGTCCCCATGTGGCACTTGCTGCTCCCTTCCTTTGGGTTTTGTTTCAGCAGCCCCCTGCTTTGGGCTGGCTGAGGTGTGCCCTGCAGGTTCCAGGAGATGAGGGGGAGAAGGGCACTGGCGTCTGGCAGCAGGCAAACTTATCCCAGCCCCTGGACAAGAAGGAGCAGAGGGGCACTGTGGAAGGCAGCATGGCAGACAAGCTCTGCAGAGCCCAGCATTGGGGCTGGGCATTCAGGGTTTCACTGGGGATTGCCCATCCACCCTCTCCCACTCTGGGCTTCTGTGGAAGTACTGCCCTGGGAGAAGGAGCTGCAGCCCTGGACAGAGTGAGTCAAGTCCATCCCTGTGACATCAGGGCTTACAGCACCAAAGGAAGAGGGTCACAGGGACATAAGCAGCAGGGGCACATCTTTTAGCTCCATGTAATGAGACAGAGAACCTCGTATGAAAAAAGCTTTGATTTGACTTGTTCTTCCTTAAATTCTTTTGAATTGAGGATGTAGGTAAGAAGAATTTTTATTCAGCCAGGGTTCAGGACCTCCAAACACATTTCCTTTTAGAAGGGTCCTTCCTGAGCCCCATGGAGCAAAGAGGGCTGTGGGGTCTATGATGCCCCCAGCCCCTTCTGCCCTCTGCTGCTGGCATTACCTGCCTCCAGGCCAGCAAAGGCAGCAGATCCCATAGCCTCAGTGCTAGTATCTATGTCACCTGCTCTGTGATGGCTAAAGACAAGATAAAGACAGGCACCCAGTCCCATTTAATGCCACTCTCTATCCATCAGTGAGCTCACAGGCGTATCGTGTCTCATTATTTAAAATCCTCAGCCCACTCCTGCTCTGTATGGGAGTCAGCACTGAAAGCGACACCTGCAGTAATCCAAGTTTTCCCTCACAGCTGGCAAGGGTCACTGTCCACTTGCTGTTTCCTGAAAATGGCCAGAGGAGGACACAGTTCGTATTCCACAGGCAGCGGGCACTTGCCAGCTGGGACCTCAATCCTTTGCCATCCACCCTGTCCCACTGGTGATTTCACATCCTTCTGTATTGGCCTTTTCCCTTCACGTAGTTCTGTTTCCCTCTCTCTCCCCAGCCTCAGCTTTGCTTCTTGCCCCTCATCAGCTTCTTGCCACGGTGTCCCTCAGTAGCTGTGCCCAAGCCCAGGCCCCAGAATGCCACTGCTCTGCCAGCAGGTCTGAGCAGATACCTGTTCTTTTTCTGTGGGGCTGGAAACACCTGATATGGCAAAAATTTACATGTGGATATCTTCAGATTTTTTATGGCATCTTCATGTCTCTTAGCTGTTGGTATGGCTGACGTGCAGCTTCTCAGCTGGGCTGTCAGTGCCACCACAGAGCAGCTGGGAGCATGTTGCAACCCCAGCTGCATGACCTGCCCTTTCAGATGCAGCTGAGGCAGCTCCTGGTTTTGCTCTGAGAGTGTCCTTGTGTTTGGGCTGGCAGGTGCCAGTTGGCACTCACCCTTTCCCTCCCCTTCCAGGCTTGGTTGGGGTGTCTTCAGGCAGAGACTAAATGTTCCAGACACTGGCTGAGAAAGCAGACTATTCTAAAGACATGTTTCTTTCTCTTTGGCTTTGTTTGGGTTTTTTTGTTTTGTTTTCATGGGGTTTTTTTGTTTTGTTTTGTTTCTAAGCCTCACTTAACTGAACTGAGTGACATATGCTGCTTTTGGTGAAAAACCAGTTTCCTGCCACACTTGGGCTGGGATTGCAGATTGCTGCAATGGTCCCTAGCTTTTCTTCCTCAGGCTAAAGCACCTTCTGTCAAAGCCAAGAGCTGATTGCCCTGCTAGTGCCACATTAGAAAGCCTCTTCTGGCTCCTCATGCAGGAGTGATCAAGCTGTCCCAATGTAGCAGGTTCTTTGGATGCAGCCTGTTCTCCTGGGGTGCCCAGTGTCCAGCTCTGCATTAACCTGACTCCCTGGTGAAGCTTTTCCATTTAAGCCTGTGTTACAGTGGTGCTAATTAAACAAATACATCTCAATTCTGATTAAAATCTACATGTAAATCGTTGTGACGTTTCACAGCAGGCTGCATTTTAGCAGTTGGTTCTGCAATTTCTTATTCCTCCTCAGAGAGTGCATGGTCAATGAACCATAGTGGGGGTTGAAACCTCCCAAGCCCTCCTGCTTGGGAGACAGGACTCTTGCTGTCTTCATACCCTGCCAAACCCAGCTCTTCATCCTTGCCTCCCTGCACAGGACTGTGTGCCAAGGCAGGGACTGTTTTTTTCCTGGGCACCTCATTGATTAAGTCTTGCTTTCTTTTTGTGCAAGAGCAGATCGACTGCCTCTTCAGCTGGGATGAAAACTTCAGGTTTGAGGTAAAGGCTGAGCCGTGGCAGTCAGGCTCCCTCTGCAATGCCCAGGACAGCTCAGAATTTTTCCACTACACAGCCTGGCTGAGCCACACAGTGGCTTGTATTATGCTTGTTTGCTTTCTTCTCTTCTCTGGCAAATGAACAGGAAGGAAAGAAAGAGAGAGAGAAGGCTTTTAAACCTGTTTATAGAGTCAAAGTAATTATAAATAGAAAGGTTGCCTGCCTTTTCTGGTGAAGATAAACTTTTGAGAGACAGCCTTTGTGCATATTGAGCACTGCTCCTGAAGCTCTCTCCCACTGCATGGGAGGGAGAGAGGATGCACATTGCACATATCAAAGGCACTAAATATGGCTGAGATGCTACAGGGGGTACTGTGAACTATACCAATGACATTTTCATCTTGGGCAAAAAAAAAGAGAGAGTGAAAAAATTCTGCCTAAAACTTCTGCCTAAGAAGATGAATTTGCAAATGGGTCTGATCATGAAAGGGAGCTTTTTGGGGCACTGCCCCCTGAGGTTACCCCCTGCTGCTTCCTACAAGCACTCCAGCTGGGCACCTGCAGTTCTGAGTCTCCTACTCCACCACCAGCTCTGGTCTCGTTAGCATTTAAATTCTCCCTGCAAATGCAGAGCTTGGATGATGAAAGGCTGGTGGGATGCTTCTGCTTCCATTTGTCTCTGCTAAGCCACCCCAAAGCATTCCTGCTCCTCTCACCAAGGTTGTAGAGGGGTGGAGGTTGGTCTCTTCCTCCAAGTAACAAGTGATAGGACAAGAGGCAATGGCCACAAGCTGTGCCAGGGGATGTTTAAGTTGGATATTAGGAAAAACTTCTTCACTGAAGGGGTTGTCAAGCATTAGAATAGGCTGTCCAAAGGAGTGTTGGAGTCAGCATCCCTGGAAGTATTTAAAAGACGTGTAGATGTGGCACTTAAGAATATGGTTTAGTGGTGGACTTGGTGGTGCTAGGTTAATGGTTGGACTTGGTGGTCTTAAAGGTCTTTTCCAACCTGAACAGTTCTATGAGTCTATCATTTCCAGGCTGCCCTCACCCCCACCAGGTGTTGGCTTGGGAAGCTCTCTGCTGCGAGGGTTTGCCAGCCACACATGCTGGCTTGCAACCACGCGCTGGCTGACAGCAGCTTTGGAACAGTCGGCTGTGATGTGGCAGGGGGTCTGGGCAAAGGTTCTGCAGCCCAGTGGGGCTTGAAACCACTTGGCAGCCATTGCTGTGCCAGAGCAGGACCCCTCTGAGGACCAAGACCCCCACCCAGCATTAGCACCAGTGAGGTTCCCCTTGCTTTGCTGTGCTGCCATTTTGCCTGTTGTAGGGGCATGGATTTACCTCTGGCATGTTTGTCCTATCCATGGTCTGTATAAGCAAAGGCAACCAGAGCAGGGAAGAGCCAGGGTTTGTGCCAGAATGGCACTTCCCTGCTCTGGGCTTTCTCCATGTCTCCAGCTGTAGGTGGCTGAGACTCCAAGCAGTGGCGATGGTCCCTCAGTGCTGCTCTGCACCTTGCTCACAGCAGTCACAGGCAGTGATGAGACTTGGCTGTGATGAGATTAACTATGTAGGAGCTGTCTCTCCACTTTCTTTCTCCTCCTCCCATCACCACTTACTTCTTCATCCTTGTGCTCTAAGTAAGGAACTTCATCTCTTGCCAAATCCCCCGTCTGTGCTGGAGGATTGGGGTGAGCCAGGCGTAAAATGAAAATAAATCACTAATTCCTCCTAATAATGCCTGATTTCCTGATTTGATATCCCACATTAATTCTAATTACTCACCCAGAGTCAGGGCATTAATCAACACGTTAAAACTTCTCCTTGCTTAGCAACACTGACGTGCCAGGCATCTGGCACGGCCGGGGCGCTGGGGATTTGTCTGTCACGCCGGCCCCATCTGCAGCAGCTCCGTGAGGGGGTGGGAGGAGGAGCCCCTCTCCTGGATGGGCACATGGGAGACACAGGGCTCTCACTGCAGCTTTGGGGTAGGTGGGGACTGTGGCCAGGCACCCAGCATCCTGCTTCCCTCCTTGCCAGGGTATTGCCAACCATGCAGTTCCATGGCAGGATCCAGCAGCTGTGGCATCCTAGGTTAAATGGAAATGCCTTGCTCAGTAATATCTCTTCAGTAGAAGTACTGATAGATGAGATCCACTCATCTCATAGCCTTCCTTTGAAAAATATGAACTAGGTACAACATCTCCTGTGGAGAGAGGTTAAAAGGTAGTGAGGGGAAACCACACCTGCCACAATCCCTGATCTGCCACCATCATCGTTTTCCTCAGCCAACTGCTTCCAGGCAGGAAGGATGAATTGATTTCAATTCAAGTTGATCTAAATCTGTAAACAGGAAGCCTTTAAATAATCCACTCTAATCTTGTTTCACATTTGAGCTACTTCCCTGTTTTCCTGAAGCAAGCTGACTGGTGCTGGTCAGCAAAACCCAATACTTGCTTTTTGCCAGCTTTCACTGTAGTTAAACCAGCTTATTAGAGCTATTATGTAATTAACATTTATTCGGATTTTTTTTTCACTTTGTGTTGAAAGGCTTAATATTGCATTTATTCACTAGATGATTTTTTAAAAATTCATCAGTTGAATAAGCTTTAATTTGGATGGTAATTAACCGAAACATGTGCAAAGTCAGAATCTGCACTTGGTTTTATGATCCTGCCTTACCTGTCCTAGATACAAGACAAAAGAGGTCTCTTAAAATATGTTTGCATTTAAAAGCCATACAATTTATTAAAGGCAGCATTAGAGGCAGTTAATGAACTCAGCTTGGTGTCTGGTTATGGGGTCCTTGTGGATTTTCAGCAGTATAGATTTCAACCTTGCAGATGTCACTGCTAGGACAAGGGTGGAAATGAGCCTTTCTCCTTTTTGGTGTTTGCAGCAGACTCTCAAATGTGACCAAGCTCATCCTTGAGCCAAGGACAGTCCTTTTGCTGCACTTAGCCCACTGCTGCTGTCATATTCTGGTGCTGTGTTTCACTCCAGGTTTTGGGTGCCTCCTGAATTCTTTCTTGGCTTAGTGTTAACTTTTGAGCAATAAACATGCATTTTGTGAGTACTTACATTTACATGAAGTTTATCAACCTACAGTTATTTTATGCCTTGACTTAGAGTTTCCAATCAAGAGAACTAATTTTTGGGAGAAATACAGAACTAAAATACTCCCAATTAGCAGTAATATTTAAATACATCCTGCTCCTAGGGCTCAGGCAATAGCAGCCATCTGAGCTTGAGAAAGAAGCAGAGTCCTCCCACGCTCAAACCTAAAACTGGGTTGTTGCTTGATGGCATCAAACCACACTCGCTTCTGTTTCCTGGCCGAGCCTGAGACCCAGTGGTTGTCCTTCCACTGGTAGCAGCCAACAGACTTCTGAAATTTTCCTTTAAAGAGAAACCAAACATTTATGGTCAGATGATAAGCTGGAAACCATGCTGTAGACAATGTGCAGTGGAGTCCAGTGTGTGCTGAGCCTCATCCTGTGCCAGACCCTGCCAGGGTCTGGAAGCTGCCTGTTCCCAGCATCTCAGGGACCATGCAGCCCTTGGCCTGATGGTGCCAGGTTTATAATAGTAGGCAGGGGTTTTTAAACTAATAGCCTGCCTTTGCAGTGCACAGCTTTATCTGGGTGGAAATCACAGTGCTGCCCTCCCATTTTCCTCCCCTACAAGCTGCAGGTCGGTGGTTTACAGATGGGGGTCAATGGATCTCAAGAGTGCTGTGGGCTATTTCTAAGAGTAAGAAAAGTGAGCCTCTTGTTGGCAGCCTTTCAGTTCCTCTACAGGAATTTGTGACTCTGTGGGAATATTTTTAGGAGATATACAACTGGGAGTGCTCACATAGCTCAAATCAAGATGGATGCATTCACCCAGGGGAGTTTTACAGTCTTCATATTCAAACTCCCCACTACCCCCTGGGTAGTGCACAGAATTAATTATACTTCAGCAATGCTGGGACTGCCCTATAGCAGTCATCCAGCCCATCTGGACAAATTCATACCCCAGAGCCCCTCACCATGTGCAGAATGACGGACCATGCCTGGTCCCACCAGGCAGAAGGGAATTGGGGACTGCAGCTGTGGTCCCACCCAGGTGACAGCACATGAAGCACAGGGGCTTCATTAATGTGCACAGCCTCTCCTTGCTATCTCAAGGTCTCTGCTTGCCACTAAATCATCTGGTTTGGAACAAATTCACTGGGAAGAACTATAGCAAGTCAAGCAGAGGTCTTGGGCACGGGGAACAACGGCCCATAAAGCAAACATGCAGCAGTGTGCTCAGCTGTGGGGGATGCTGCTGGCGCATGTACTCAGGAAGATTAATATGCACTGAACAACCAGGAGTGGGGAGGGAAGCTAGCAAGGTTCCTCTCATTAGCTCATCATTCCAGCTGAATTAATGACTCACAAGTTTCGCCCAGCCCTTGCTGGGTCTGTTAATAAATAGCACCACAGATTAGTGGAGAGTTGAGTGCATGCCTGTGTGAGGGGGGCTTAAAAGCCTCTTAGACACTCTGTGGGGAGAATGAGGGAGAGATGCACTCTCAAGATGCTGGGATCAAGTGCAGAGAGGTGGCAGGGGAGTGCCATACTCTGCCAGCATCCTTCATCTCTCCCTTCCCTCTCATGCAGGGATGCAGCCGGAGAGCCTGTGTGCCCTGAGCAGCTAGAGGAAATCACAGATGAATTAAAAATGAACCTGCTTCGGGCAGAAAAAAGGAAGCTTGTCAGAGAATATGCATATGGAAGCAGGGAATAAGTATGGGCAGTATGGGAAATATGGGTATTAACAGCTGATGAATTCCCTGCATGTACAGAGAGACTTTTAAGAGCCGATTATCAGTGGTACCATACCTGCAGCCAGCTCCAAGGGAAAGCAAGGTCCCTGCTGAGGTGACCCACCAAGACAACAGAAGCTTGGCCAAAGATCCTAGGTCCTGCTGGTGCCAAGGGACATGACAGGGAAGTGAACAGAGAGTACCTGCATGGACACAGAGTGTGCCTGCAGGGCTTCAGCAACGCTCTGGTTTCAAGGTGGTTTAATTGAGGCAGAAATTACAGCATGGCAAAGCAGAACTGGGACAAAGTAGACTCCTGCAGAAGGCTCTGGGATGTCCAGTGGGGTAGAAGTTTGGAGCTAAGCCAAGCAGGAGGGGTACTGTATGTCAAAGCTATTTTTTATAATAATAGTCACAAGCTAAACTCAAGGAAGGAGCTTGATGTGGATTAGGAATAATACATTTGCTTTGCAACTCAGGGCAGGATGTTGTCAGATCCTGCTCGAGATCCGGCTGCTTGGCAGGTGCTACCCAGAGACAATGTGGATGTTCATCCAGATGACCTGGAGCATCACTGTACCTGAGCAGTTTGATCCCTGTGGCAATCTCCATGGGAAGCACTCCAGGGCAGGAGCAGGGACTGGGATCCAGGAAGCACTGGCAGAGGTGGGTCCCAAGATGAGGGAGACCTTGAAAGGTGGGCTTGGGCAGCAGGGCGGAGCACAGGACAGGTCAGGAAGCCCTGTGGGTGGGTGGCTTTGCATGGCATTAGAGGTAGGTGCCTCACAGAACTGGGAGGAGGCAAAACTAATACCACCCGTGCATGGGTGAAAGGAGGAGGCCAGCTTGTGCCACACCAACTTACTGGCCAAAAGGTCAAGGCATCTGGTTGGAAGCTCAGCAAGGCCAGTGGCTCCTTCAGTCCTGTCCTGCCGAATGCTGCTGGGGTCCCTGGTGTGTCCTAGCCCCCTGCAGCCCCCCAGATGTCCACCTCCCCTTCATCACAGCTCACCTCCAGCCACTTGGGCTTTGCTTTCCAGCACCAGGCAATGCCCTTTGACTGCCTCCTGTGGCTCAGAGAGCATCAGCCCTACAGAAAAGCCATGAGCAGATGTTCTCCCTTATCATCCTCTCAGATATTCCTTTCCTGCCTCCTCTCCCCCACCTCCTCCTTTATTCTCTGACTCAAGAGCTGAAATGAAAACACCTCCTTCTCCAACAGCCCCCAACAACAGCAGGAGAAAAACCAGCTCCATTCTCTTGATTTGCAAATAAAAAAAAAAAAAAAAAAATACAGAGAAACGTCTTGATAGCATTGTATCAAAAAGCGGAAGATGTGCTGTGCTCAGATGTCTCAGGAGACCGGATCTCAGCTCCTTTGACTGTTTGAAGACTGGCTGAGTCTCCAGGGATCTCAGCAGCTCCAAAGCTGCCACGGTGAAGTGAGGAAAATCAGACAGATCCACTGCTGGCAAAGGCTTCCTCTGCAGATATCAAAGGAAGCAGCACAGAACCAGCGTAGATTCAGTATGGCCAAGGAGCAAGAAGACTGGGAGGGGAAGCACTGGGAGCTAAACTTACACTTATAGTAACGGGGCTGGAGAAGTTATGACTTCTCTCTTGTTCCTGCAAGTATCATCCAAGGAATGGTCCAGAGAGAGGAGAGAGGAGGTGAGGTCAGTCTTAGCTGATCAAAGGACTTGGAAAACTGAGCTGGGAGCAAGAGGAAAAGCCAGGACGTTACTGGAGGGAGGGGAGGCCCTTGAGTTGCATGCCTCAGAAGCACAAAAGCAGGGATGTTGAAATACATGGTGATGATGGGTATATCTGATTACTTTCTTGCTCCTCTTTGCACCATTCATTAAGAGAAGTCCTACTGTGTAAGCTATTTTCACTGTGTATTTTTACATTGTGTTTCCTGGCCCTTGAGAAGACAGTGAATCAGGGACATCATTCCTCTTATCTGCAGATTTGCTGCAGCCTCTGAAAAACTTTACACAAGAGTGCAAAAATCACCTGCAGAAACCCCCAGGGCAACAGGCCCTGTCCTATGTCCTACTTCTGGTGCTCTCTGCACATTCTTCCTCTGTCCAAACCATAACTGTTCACATTCAAAAGCCTTTGGTGACATTATCCTGCCAGAGAAGCAAGCCCTTTCCAATGTGTCAGGCTCCCTTTGCCTCTGACCCCTCCTGAGCTTAGACTACAGCACAAAGAGGCACTAGTTGTTTGAGCAGAGCCTTTGCCACACTCACCTTCAGCAGCCATCTGTCCTGGCAGCACACCAACAGCGCTGCCTGGTGCAAGGCTGTTGTCTTTGAGAGAAGGAGCACAGGAAGGGAGGGAATTAACCATCCTGATAAAGATTTTTTTCATCTTTCCCTACCTGCTGTGAGCCCAAGTGTGCCAAGGTGAGCTTGGGATTGCTGCTGGAGAACTCCTGCCTCCTGTGTTGTCAGTGTGCTATCCTCCTGCCCACATTTCCTTTCACACATATTCTCCAGCCCACTCATTTATTCTCTCCTAAAAAGGATGAAGTCCCACCAAGACAGACTTATCAGAGAGTCAAACAAGCTACACTCCAATACTGCCAGCTTCTTTACTCTGTGTATTCATGCAGAGTAGAGAGCTGGTACAGATGTAAGTAAACAGGACATCCATTGTGTCTTCAGGAGGAAGCTGATTTCCCACAGGTGTCCCAGGGCTGCTTGTGGCATCGCAGACTTGCTCTCCTCCTGACCTCACTAGGATCAAGGGTGAAAGAAATGTATTAACAGGCTGGATCTGCTCTCCTGGAGTCTACAAAGTATCTCCTGTCCACTAATGCTCAGCATGGGCTGGAGAATGACCACGCTGTCTGGGAGGGGCAGAAATTCTCTCTCCCTCAGCTCTAAATAACACCAGCAGATAACTTGGGGCTGGGGAACAAACAGATGATGAGAAGGAAGAAGACAAGGATGAAATGGAGCTGAGGGTCAGTGTGAGACATGGGATAACTCCTGCCTTGCTTCTGATTCCAGGCAGGAAACCACTGAGGGACCAAAGCAGCCACAGGCAATGTAGGATGCTCACTGTGATCCCCAGCAAGGAACCAACTGGTTGCACTGGAGGGAACGTCATGCTGAAGCTCTCCAGATGTTTCCTAGCAGGTGGGCTGGGATGGGAAACAGGCTCATCAAATATCACTGTTACCTCTCTGGAATAGCTTTCTCTCTCTGGAATTGATGTAGCAGCTGCAGAGGCAGCACAAGTCTTTCCCTACCCTCCTGCACTCTGCTGTCATGCTCCTTCACCTGGACCTAACCTGCAGAGTGCACTGATGCAGGTACATCACATCCCGCCAGGCCTGGAAGCACTGAGACCCGATGGTTCTGTCATCTTTGGGAAGGATCAGTGCTAGAGGTTTTCAAAGCTATGCTGTAGTGATCTACCATCATACACATGCTGTCACTGCCTTCACAGGAAAGAGCATCAGGTAATTAGCCCTGTTCATTAGGAGCTCATTAGCTTTCCGGAAGCTTCCACCTCACTGAGGACTCAGTTGTGCCTCCTTACAGACACATTTGCTCTGCAAAGAGCTCCAGAAAAATCGATAAGAGCAGTCCCATGCAAAGATGCTTTGTGGAATGAAGAAAGGTGTTACTGTCTGGCCAGATGGAAGCATGCAACACAGCTCTCTGCTGATAGAAAAGCACCCCCTTGTACTCAAAAACTCAGTCACCAACATCTTAAATTACTTGAATGACTAAGTCAGCTACTGCTTCAAGGGCAATAACATTTCACAAACAACACATGGAATTCTTTGCTCATCTTCATTGTACCAGCTGCAAGGCTTGCATTACTGTTTTCTAAGAGATCCCATAATGTTTTCTTAAGATTCCCCCCAAAGCTGCTGTAAGACCACAATTTTAAACAAAACACAATTCTCTCTAGTGCTTTGATCCTTCCATTGTTCTGCTTTCTCCAAAGGGCTCAGAATGTTACTCCCTTTGAAACCATTTGCTTTTAACTTTCACGGGTGTGCATGCTGCAGCAGCTTCTCATGGACCAGCATCCTTCTGCTGTTGCCCCTCCAGCTTCTGGAGCCTTAAAGGAGACCTCAACAACAGAGCTGAGCTGCAAAGGATGATGCTCTCTGTGACTCTGGGAGTCCTGGCTCTCTCTGAAAGCACCTTACAGTCGCTCTTGCTCCTCCTGCAAAGGCTTTTTTTGTCCAGAAAAGATCTAATGTTACCCAAAAAAAGAGCAGGGAGTAACCTGAATCTTTTTCTTTGCTCTGTGGGCACCAAATTTTGTACCAAGAGAGCTCTACTGATGCTGAGAAAGGAGTATACATTGTCTTATGCTGGGGTAAACCAGAGGGCACAATCACAGAGAAGTCTGAATGACTGCTGGGGGAACCCTGCTGTAGGGACTTGCCCTGGCTGGCAGGAGCACAGGGAGAGAGGGAGCTGCTGTACGCCCCAGTGAGCTGAAATCAAATCCTTTCCATTTTGACATTTTTGGGACAGGGTAAAAGAGGCACATTTTGTTCATGTTGAGAAATTCCCCGCCTTTCTACTGCTGAGTGTCACAGTTGCTCTGAGCTCCAGCGTCAATGGCTCTCTCTCACATTACCCTCCATCTGCACCCCACAAATCACAGCCCCTCTGTGCAGCTGAACTTCCCACCACGGGTGAGCCAGGGGTACAGAGCTGGGCTGGTGACACTGAGTGAGGGCAGCCTCTGCTCAGCCATCACCAGGCAAGTCCAGGCTCGAGCTGGAAAGCCAAGCCAGTGGCTCAGGGTTTGTGGGCTGGTGCAGGTTACAGCTGTGGGTGGCTCAGGCAGGAACGGAGGGCTGAGCTAATTCCAGGGCAGCCCTCATCCTCCCTCCTCTCCCCTGCATCAGCCCCACTGTGGGCATGGAGGGTGAGGTGCTGGGTAAAAGTGGGGGCACACAGGGGGCTAGAAAGGGCTGGCATGGATGCAAAAGAGCCAGCTGCCCACAGAGCCACATGAGACACACCGTGTCGACATGCCTGGCCACACGTTTAACCACGATTAAAGAATGTCCTGCCAGACCCAAAGTATCATAATTCTGCTAGCAGAAAAACACTCCATATTCTCTCTCATGCAATTCATTCACTGCCACTTTGCCGGCATGATGAGCCAAGCCGGGGATGCCAGCTCTCCACTGTTCCATGCTCTGCCGCTGTGTTGGGATGACGCGGGCTGCTCCGGGCTGTCCCACCTGCGGGGCGGTGCCACGGGAAGAGCTTCATGGGGCTGCGTGCGGGAAAGTCTTCCCTGGTCCCTGTTGATGACTCTGGCTTCTTGCATGCCGGGTCAGGTCCTGTACCTCTGCCCATCTGCTCTCTGGCACGGGGCGGGTCTGGCCTCGGGGTGGTGGTCACGACCCTGGGCTGCTCCGGGACGCTGCCTGCACCGGGGCCCCGCAGGCAAAGCCAGAGCCATCCCAGCAGCCGTGGCTGCTGTTGTTATTTCTCAGTCTCTGGATTTTTCCAGCACCGACATTGCTTTTCCTGGTGTTGCCATAACAACTGGCGTTAAGAGCTTGTTGACATTGCCCTGTTGTACTAATTGCACAATTTCCTGTCACCGTTACATGCCAGTTACTTCTTTAGAAGGGCTGAAATTGCTTTCGGCCACCTCGTCTGCTCCCTTGCTGCCTCCTTGGGCCTAGTTAGGGAGCTTGAGCGAGAGAGAAAATGTTCCTGAAATGCTCCAGGGAAGTGTCATTTAACCCGATCCAGAGCAGCCAGTGACTCTGTAGCTGAAATGCAGGTAGTTTACAATATTTTGCCTACACTGATGCTTTCACTGTTTTCCTGGCTGCAGGTATGACACCTGCAGCAGCAGGGAAGCTCAGGGATGTGTGGCTGCTCTGTGGAAGGTCTGGAACAGAGCTTGGGTAACATGTCATAACCACCCTTTTCTCCTGCCAACACCACTGCCCCGTGCCTGAACACTCATCTCAGGGGTAGGGGAAGCAGTGTGGAAGGGATGTGCTTTCCCCAGTGCCAGGGTCTGACACTCCACACTGTGTTCCTTCTCCTCGGAGAGCAAGCTCTGGCACACCATGAAGGAACTGGAGGTGTCACAGAGGTCCACATCCACAAGGATAGATGGTCCACATTCTTGGGCTCGTGGCTAGTCCCTGGAATACTGTGGCAGGAGACTGATGGGTTGCATGTGAGTTCAGGAGTTTTGCTCCATGTTTTGTTGAAGAGGAAATGATTAGGAGGATCAATAGCATTGATCCAGCCCAGTTTTCAAAGGATGCTCAGGTCACCTTGAAATGTTGTCCTAGTTCATGGAATCCCAGTCTTCCTCCAGCCAGAGCTCTTCACAGTTGCTCTCTGGCCTCACCTGAACCCCTATTTTCCTTGTCCCAAGCACATGCTGCAGGCTGCCTGGAAACCCCTTCTGATCCCAGTCCAGGGTCCCTCAGAGCATTTCATGGCTCTAAGCAGTCTAACTCTTCAAACTGAGGGTGGAGGGGAGAAAGCAGCTCAGTCAGAGGCACCCTGAAGTTTGGCTAGGAAAAGTGAGGAGCCTCCTTCCCAGTCCTGTATCTTTATCAGTCCCACAAACCAAGATATCACCTAGGCATGCTGGATGAAGGGCATGGGGAGACTGGATGAAAAGGGAGCTCCCAGTCCCCCCATCCAGCACTCCAAGACAAGGAGTAAGGCTGCCCTGTTGTGTTCCTTAGTAATTTATCACCAAGACACTCACTTTATAAATATTAAATGAAGGTCTCTATAAATTTTTAACATAGAAATAAAACTGCATTTGGTGGAGAAAAGAAACACCCCACTCCTTACCCCTTCCTGCTGTCTTTTTTGCCTTGCCTGGCCTTGCCAGTGGTGGAACACGGCGCTGCACCCATGGCTGCTGATGTGTGCACGGAGCTGGTATTTCTGCAGGGTGGGTTTATCTGCACAAGAGCACAGTGTTAGCACACCTGCCTGAGCTGCTGGGTATCAAGGGGGTCACACTGCAGAGAGTCACACTCTCTTGTGTCATTAAATGTAGTCACAAAATGCTGTGTCCTGAGCTGTCATCCAGAGTGACCCCGCGTGTCCTCAACTTGTGCCATCCTAAGTCACCAGTGCCCATGTAGCACCCATGCTTGGCACCACTCTTCAGGATTGCATCACCACTGTCCCCCAGCACACACACCAGCATGTCACTGCCTGTGATCAGTTTCCCCGTGTCCATTCAAGCTAGGGCTTGCTGACGATGTGCTCTTACCCTTCCTGCTGGGCCTCTACATTCCTAGACCTCTGGACACAGGTGAGAAGAAGGTGGCCACCACTGACGATGCTGTGGAGGCCAGTTGGCCTCTATTTCAAACTGGCCAGGTAAGTGCTTTGAACCTGTCCTCAGGTGGTGCAGGGGTGGCTAACAAGGGTCACAGCCCTCCAAGCACAGTCTGCACCCCCTGGGAGCTATGGAAACACATCACTCCTCAGCATCAGCCCGCTGCAATGAAGAGCATGGATGAATCTTTAGGACAAGTGCTACTACAGCCCAAGTGCAAATCAGGGAAGACCAGACCTCTGGCAAATAATAGCTCTTTGCTCAAGCATGCTACTCTTCTGTATTTAACTGTGGCTCTTTATGCTGACCTCATCTCAGGAGATGTGTGACAAAACCGGTGACAGCACCACCCCTCAGGGTCCCACACACAGTCCAGCTGAAAATCAGTCACCCCTGATGGACAGCAAAGGAGTAGCTAGTGGCCAAACTGGCCCTGAAGATGGTTATGTTGCATCAGACACTGCAGTATCTCAGTATTGTTATGCTGCTTATGAGTAGAAAATGGCCAGATTACACCATGCCTCTTGTTCTCCCTGAAACCTCTGTGGGATCCCTTCTTGCAGCTCTCTGTGAAGTGCAAATGCCAGCAAATCCCTCCTCCTGCAATCATTAACTGCAGGGAGGAAAATAATGTCAGCAGCTTTCTGATTAGAGTGGATAAGGTGGTTTTGCCTGGACTTCCCTCAGCCAGGCAGGAATGAATGGGAATCCCACTGAGCTTTCTTCTTGCTTTGCTGCTGAGTGCCCTGATGGAGTCATCTTGGGTTCTGCACAGCAGAGGGACCCCCGCTTTGCAGCTGGGTTCAAAAATACTTGTAAGAGTTCTTCACTGCTTTGATGAACTCCAATATTTTGGCAAAATTTTGTTGTTTCTCTGCAAGCGAGAAATATCAGAGTGAATGTTGATGCAAAGGGATTAACTGCCCATGAGCCCCACTGAGGAAGGTAAGACTGATATGCACCTTCCACTCCATACAACAAATGCTGCCTCCTATAGCCAAGAAACCTCAAAAGTGTGAATGATGCTGCATCCACCACCTCTGGGTTTCCCCAGTCTGAACCAGCCCTCTGCACCTGCCAGTCTCCCTGGCCAAGGTATCTGATCCCACCATGGGCTGCCTTCATTGAGGCTCCTCGGTCACCTGGATCATCACCCCTGTGGCTAGGGCTGGTGGGGAGGACAGGGAAGCAGGTTGTGCTGTGTGCTCATGTCTCACAGCCTGGCATGTAGAGGAGGTTTCCAAGCCCCCAGCTGCCAATCTGCACAACAGAGCCAGGCATTAAACAAAACAAAAACTCATAAAAGTGATTTAAAAAATAATAATGACAACACAAGTTATTAAAATCTGCACTCAGCTGGGCGTGGGGCTTATTGACTATTTTCCTGGCATTTTGTCAGACTGTGGGATTGCCCCAGACACCAGGGCAGGGTGTATGACAAGGAGAGACAACGATCAATTTTTAATATTGCATATTTAAGCAAGCTTGGGCTCCAATCCATCATATCCCCTGGCTTTCCCTAAAATTAATCTTCAATAGCTTATCGAGAACTTCAGAAAATTAATATCCTACCACTTCACCTTAGGGGAACAGCACTTTTTCTGGCTGAATATGCATGCAAGAGCAAAGGAGCAAGAGATGGAGTGTCTTCCTGTAAAACTTCAGGTTCAAAAGGTGGTTTTAGTAGAGCCATTCACCACCTCCACAGGGTTCCAGCTCTGTGGGCCCTGCTGGAGAGCTAAGGAGAGACTGCAGGAAAAGCTGATGGAAAAGATCATCCTGGGAGCCACTCAGAGCCTGCATTGACCCATCTGCCCTGTGATCCCATGTCTTCTGTGGCCTTACTCCCACTGAGGAGGGATGCGGGGTGATGAGCAAGGCAGAAAAGACATGAACTTTCCCAGGCAATTCAGGACACTTCACCTTTCTCTTTCCTATCCAGGCTCAAAAATGATTGAATCTGCCCTTAGTGTCAGTCCAGGGAAGCGTGAAGAGGAACAGGAACAGGTTGTTTCCCTGTTGTCTGGCTCCAAGGAGCTGAACATCTGTGCTCTCAGTCCCAAATTCAGTGGAGGGTAAAGGCTCCTGCTGGGAACTCGCAGGGCACGGCAGCATCCGAACCCCAGCAGCCTTTCAGGGAAGGATGGTGGGAAGAACAAGGGAGTGCAGTCTGTCAGTCAGGCACGGCTCCTGTCTCCAGAGGACCACACTGCTTGACTGCGTGACTCCCAGGAACAACTTGTTCATGAATGAGTGGCTTTACAGCCACAGAGGAGGGTTGGAGTCCTCTATGCTCTGGCAGCAACCCAGCGAGCCCTGGCAAGGCACCAGAAATGACCCCCCCGGCCGAGCCACCGTGGATCCCTCACAAACAGGGAACCCACCCCCAAGGGAAGCTTTGAGCTGCAGAGTGCCCACTGGGCACCCAGGGAAGCTGCTCAAGTAAAGCCTCAGCAGTGTGTGTGTATCTGCACATCAGGGTCAATGCTTCTGGCCCCACTCCTCTGGAAATACTAATGCAAATGTGTATCAGCTCCAGTAAGGAACAGCAAGGTGGATGCATTCCCAGTTGACCAAAGTGAGGAGGACTCAGCCTCAGTGGCTGTGCTCTGCTCTGGCCTCCTGATGAGTAGCAAGGAGGAGAACAGTGGGGGAGATTTTGTACTAGAGCTTTTCCATCAGCTCTAGTTCTGAAATTTATAACACAAATTTCCTCCTGGCGGTGTTCTCCCCACTGCTGACTGGCTGCTTCTCCCAAGCACCAGCCTCCTTCCTGAAAGCTGGGACACAAGGGATGGCTGCTCTGCTCTCCCCCTCCAAGTGCAGCCATCACAATCACCCCTCTCCAAAGCAGAGCAAAGCTTGCAGAACTGCTGTCTAGCTCATGTTGCCAGATGGATCACCTCACAGTTGCCCAGTAAACGTGCCTGGGAGCTGGATCTCCCTTCCCTGCCTGCTCGTCGCTTCTGGGCTGAGGGTCTCTCTCCGTCAGGGAGGAGGAAAGAGCTGAGAAGAGGAGGGGGAGAAAGGGGGTGAAGGGGGTATCTCAGTGCCAGATCCACGCCAGCAGGAATGGAAAAGGCAAGAAGGGCAGACAAAGAGCTGGGGCCCAGAGGGATGCCCCAAGCCATTTCACAGAAGCCCTCACCAGCTTCCCCATTAAACAGGTTCTATGGCAATAGGATTAAGGGTCAAGGAGCATGGGACCACAGCCGAGACTGGATTATCTGAAAAAGAATTAAATGGAGATTAACTCCGACCTAGCACGCACTGCCACTGCCAGGTCACTGTGCTTTTTAAACCTCCCTCCTGGGCAGCCCCTGCCCCCTGCAGCACTGGCAGCCCTGGTCCCCCATCATCACAAGGGTTGGATTTAAATCTCCCCCGTGTCTCTTGCCTAGGGCCAGCATGGGACACTCAAGGGACTACAAGTTTTCTGTGGCTCCCTATGTCAGAGCAGGGCTGGAGGAATTTGTTATTAATAATTAAGCACCCACAGAATATAAGCAGAGGAGGGCTGCAGCACCCCATGGGGGACAGAGCATCCCAGGAGTGTGAGATTCAGCACCTCCCGAGGGAGGCCAGTGCTGAGCATGTGACCAGTGAGCCACAGATGAGGGTGTTTATAGAGAGAACCCTTGGGTCTGGGATCCTCTGGGGACACAAATGCAAGGCTCGGATAAGGAGAGGATTTTCTGGGGCTGCTGGGGCATGGACAGCTCCAGTAATGACCAGGACTGGGGTCTGCCAGACTGGCACCTGGCCCCACAGGGAATGCCCCCCAGGTGGCAGAGCTCTTGGCCAGATGCAAACACCTCCATCCTGCTGCGTTTCTTTGCTTTGTTCACCCATTTCCTGAGAGGAAATTGCGTCTCCTCGAGGACACGCAGCCAACTGCGCCCCCCCTCACAGAGGGTCTGCCTGTGCCCGCCCTGGGAGCTGCCTCTGCTCCACACCAGCAGCTCTCTGAAAAGAGCGATTGCATCTCTCCCTAAAGAGGGCACTTACGACATGTTCATCTTCCCCAGAACCTCCTGACTGCACTCTACAAGCACTAATTAATTAAGCTGTATACCTGGAGCTGCAGTGGGATCGGTGTCTGCTTGCTATGGTGGGGAAATCCAGATGGGGTTATAGCAGAAAGGGTTTGGCTGCAGAGTGGATGGCTGTGACAGCCCAGAATGGGCTCCACGTACCTGCAGCTCGGCTGCAGCACACAGGGGTACTCCCAAATGGGGAAATCAAAACCTTGCCTGGCAACAAGAAATTACAGCAGGTAACAAGAAAGAAAAAAATGAGGGAAAATGGATTTCTGGAAAGCAGATGGCTGAAGGTGTAAAAACAAAAAAACAACAAGAAGAAAGCCTTCCCCCCAAAAAACCAAACAGCAGATAGTTGGTAGCAAATGTTACACTGACAATAAAAATGAAGCCTCCAGGGGTAATTTGGGGAATTACAGATCAGTAAATTGCACATCTGTGTGCACCAAATTGATTGGAATGATAATTAAAAACAGAACATCTCATAATATAGCCCAGTGTGTGTATCTCAGAGGAAAACCATGTCTCACTAATCTCCCAGATTTCCTTGAATGTACCAGCCCAGCGGCGGATGCAGAACAACGAAGTGGCTATTTATTTAGAACTCCTTTGACAAAAGATTGTCCAGACTGCTGCTAGAAAAGCTAATTAGCCAGAGGGCAAAAGGCACCATCTTTTTCTTGCATGGGAACCTGGCAAGAAGTCCCAAAGCAGAGAGGATAAATAGTTTGGGTTTATAATGGCAAAAGATTAGCAGTGGTGAAGTCGGGACACGTGCTAGGCTTCCTGCTGTGCAAGGGTGTTATTAACTGCATGGATGGAGCAGCAGAAACAGGAGGTAGGGACAAGCACAAAATTTTTCAGGTTCATGAGCAAAGGATACAGCAAGGAGTGTCAGAGAGTCCCGAAGGTACTGTATGGATGGGTACTACGGTGACAAATTGTATTGATGCAAAGAAATGCACTTTGCAGCATAAAACTTGCAGGCTTTTGTAAACCCGGGGAGGTTTCTATACCATCCTCCAGAAGAAGCTGGGAACACCCCAGGAACACCTCGGGACACAATCCCTGCTGACAGAGCAGAAGCAGCTGGTGAAGCCTCAGTGCAGCCAGGACAGGTCGGGTGCTGTGCAGAGAGTAGCACAGGGATGGGCACCAGGCAGCAGGGTTGCAGTGGCGCCAGCAAGAGGAGGGGGAGACCGAGGGATGGGGACGCCAGCTGTCAGGGAGGGGAGGCACTAGCCAGCCTCACAAATTAACAAGGGGCAGAGAGAAGATGTGAAAGCGGAGTTTCACAGGAGGAGGGCTGGTCAGTGAAACAAAAGGATGAGGCAGGAAAACACCACTTCACCCGATGTGAGATTAAATAATGGTGGTTTTGACACAGGAAATAGCTGTTTGAGGCCAGAAACTCAGTGAGATTCGATGCTGTATTAGATAAACACATAACCCAGAGCATCACTTACAGATGACATTTTGTGCATTTGTGCTTGGGGCTCTGACTGATTTGGGAGACCAGGTTGCCCCATGTCTGCTGTGCCAGCCTGGCTCCTTGCTCCTGTTATAAATACATATTATAAAGTTGACTTTTCACAAATATTAAGGAGTGTGTTGTACGATTAATAACTTTGTTGTAAAGAAAAAAAAATTCTTTCTGCTATTAGTAAAAATTAGGCATAGTGGTAGTAGTGGATATAGTATGCTTGAACTGTCTGTTCAGTCAGGATAACATCCAGTGAATATATGTTGAGGACCCTGCTGCTGACATGCCAACTGTCAACACGGACCATCTGTGGAAACTATGGACCAAGGCCCAAGATGGAGAAGATAAAGAAGATACAGCCAAGAAACACGCATGCTCTAAGAAGGCAGATCCAAGGGGGAGCCATACTAAACAGTTCCTAGAATATGGAAACTAGTTTGTGGAAAAGTGTTAGAAAGGGAATTTGAAAAAGGCCTCTGAAATAGCAAATTGTGCTCTTGGTAGAATGCCAAGTCACCCAGCCTGGCTGTACTTTGCTTTTTGTCTCCTAATTATCTTATTTTAAAATTCTTTTATTAAACCTATTTCTTAAAATTTAAAAGTGAACCTCGTTTTTCACACTCCTTACCCTTCCCCAGGTCTGCACCCACGCAGAAGCAGCTCCTACCTGAACAGGCCTCGGTATCAAGAGTTAATACTGAGCTGCTGAATGGACAATGAATGCACAGCAGGAGGGTGGCACGAGGAAAACTCCCAGGAACAAAAATTCTTCTCCTTGGCACCTCGTGCCTGCAAACTTTCAACAATCTTAAATCTCAGCACAGAGCATCCCATAGCAGGGGAACTGCCCCAAACATGGCCTTCACCCCCCCATCCAAGCTATCCCACCCCTGCCCTGGTCTGCGTGACAGCTGTGTACCTGTCACAGGCAGCCCTGCCGAGCCCTGGGGAATGCCTCACCGGGAATCTCTTCCATCTGTGCCGGGGAGAAACCTCCCCTGTGAGAAGGCAGGCAGGCAGCTGGCTTCAGCTCTCCCTCCTGCTGCAAGGGACAAAACCTTTGCGTGGAGACAAAATAGGAAGTGGAAAGCCTTAAGGAAATGCCAAGGCAAAGGCTCACAGGGCTGCTCCAGCCTGCTCAGACGCAGCTCCGGGCCCTCGGCCGTGCCGGCTTCTCCCCAGCCAACCCTCACACTGGCATCAGCCCCAGCCTGCCACTCTCCTGTCCCTCTCAGCCTCCAAAGAGGCAGCTGTGCTATTGGACAGACTTTTTCTTTTTGACACCAACAAACAGAGCCAGTGTTAAGTGAGTGAACCCTGCAGTGACCCTGCTGGGGGTAAAGCCCAGGCTCAAAAAGGGTTTGTAGGGGCAACAGGTGAGTACATCAGCCAACAGCATCTTCACCTCTCATGCCGTCCTTTGGAAAGATCAAAATGGTCCTAGCATTTTTCTTTGACTCCTGTCAGCCACAAAACTATTTCCCATTGCAACAAGAAGATTCGATTTTCCTCTTTTTCCATCAACACCAGCCCTGTGGCTCACTTTGCCACAACATAGTATAGGAGACAGGTTATTACAGTGGGAAGGAATATGCTCCTCCAATCTCCTGGTGCTTCTTTCACACTGATTTTTAATCAAGGGAAGAAAGAGTCCATTTCTGTCCCAGGAACACTCCCTTACACATCTGTGTCTGTGCCTTTTAAGAGCAAAGAAACTCTTCCCCTCCATTTCTTTCCCAACTTCTCTCTCCCATATCCATCATCATTAGCAACTATAAACATCAGACCTGCAGCCATTAGGCTGCTATTCCTAGATAAATAATGCTTTTCATATTTAATTTACAAGTGGCTGCGGAGCTTCTTTGGGGCGCACGGGGTTAATTAGGAGCTGAATTAGATGGAAATGCTTCTCCCTGAGGAAACTCAATTAAACTGTCCTGGACAAAAACAAGGATGGTCAGGATTTCTCCCCAAAAAGCAATGCTGTGCCAGCCACCCCAACCACAATGTCCTCTCTGCCTGGGGATAGAGCCTCTTCTCCTTCCTAATGCCACATACACGTGTGCCAACAGTGCTGATGGGAACAGCTGGCTGCCCTTAACCCCTTGGGAAAGGGAATGAGACACTGAAGCAGTGGAGGTAAATTACAGGCAGTGAAGAGGGACAGGACTAAGGAGCACCCAGCACCTGCATGGGACACACACTGTAACAGCTCCTCCTTTTTGAGTGTGAATACTGAGAGCCCCCATGTTTCAGTCAGATATGACAGCGATGATGCTCATGGTTAATCCTTCCTCCTGCTTCACAGACAAATTGCCAAACGCTCCTCAGGAAAGTGATCTCCAAAACAAGAGGAGTACAAGACCTTGCTTTGCACGTGAAGGAAGATCCTGGCCTCCTCATCCCAGACATCTGCTCACCAGGCAAGCCATGCTGAGAATCACAAACCACCACAGGTCCCGTGTGAGCCATACATCCATGCATCCTTCTTGTGGTGGTTCATGGGCAGCAGCTCCTTTTCTTCCCAAGAAAAAGAGCTCTGGATAGAGCAGCATTGCTGGAAGAAATGAAACAAACCCAAAAGTTCAGACAACCCTCTAGAGATGGAAGTGAGTTCTTTTAGGACAACAGGAAAGCCTGTTTACATGGACTTTTTGTTCTGATCCCAGCAAATAAGGAAGGAAGCACATATCTGGCTCATTAGACAGGATGAAAATATTAAAAATCAAGTGCTCAATATCCATATACAATACATTGTAAGGATCAGTGAATCCAAGGAAGTGCTTGGTGGCCACAATCAGCTCTTTGAACTAATAATCATTTAAACCTACTTTTATTCTTCTATGTGTGTCTTTTCAACAGTCAAATCCGAGATGCAAAAGGTCCTACTGCACCACTGTGCCACCCTACCCTGAACGGCTTTGGCTTCAACAAGGTGGAGGACTGCTACCAGGAGCTTCACTCAGCAGCAGGTACTTGATCTTGGGGACCTGTGTGTCCTGCAGCTCCTTCCCTGCCTCCATGCCCTCATGGCAGAGGCAGAAGCCCCACCTGAAAGTGATTCAGCTGCTCCCCTGACTCTCAGAGCACACAAAAAGATGAATGCCATGTCATCCTTTCTAATATCAGCCCTCACTGTTTGATGTGATTACCTGCTGCGTTCACTTGGCACTTGAACATTCAGACCTATCAATTTAATCTTAATTGTGCCCTTAATTTGATTATTGCGTTGTTCTATCTCTAACTGGCTTAAAGGAGCCTGGTAGTAAATTTGCCTTGCAATACCATCAACTTAAGTGTATCTTAGGTTGGCTTTTATATAAAGTTTTTGAGGCACAGCACAGAAATCAGTTTATTTTGTTGACTGGCAGCATGGATAATTAACTTGGAGGGTAGAATTCCCTGTGATAACGTGCTCTGCTACCAAAACAGAGATCCTGTATTCCACAAAGCTTCCCTGTCCTTCCCATGGCCACGGAGAGTCTCAGATAGAGATGGCTGCTGTGGAGCCAGGCAAGGTCTGGGAGTCAGGAAGGGTTTCCTCAGCTGAGGGAGTGCATGTATTCCTGTTCAGATAGGGTTGCTTCCTCCAAAAGCATTTCCAAGCGCACCTGGATAGGGAGGAAAAGAGGCAGGTATTTGCTACACCTCCACCAGGGCATTTTTCCCTCTTGGTGTCTTGACTTGTGTGCTCTTAGCTACAGGCAGCCCCTAACAGAATATCTCAGTGCCCTGTCTAACTGGGAGGATGATCAAGGGAGAAAATCAAGCCTTAGAAATTTTTTTTTGTCCCCTTCCCCCAGAAGCTGCACATCCTTGTCTCCTTGAGACCATCTAGATGAGGTTATCCACACAAACAGAAGCAGGAGGAGCTCAGAGAAAGTGGGAGCAGAGTAGAAGAAATCCTGGGCACCACGTTGCTCATCCCAGAACTTTGCAAAGCCTACACAGACTTCCCCCAGCTTTTCAGAAGTGAAACCAAGTGCCTGCCAGACAAGTCCCACCTGGGGCTGCCTGCTCAGCCTGCCGGTAAGTGGATGGGCTAACCCGAGTGTTCAAAACAAGTCTCTTGCTGACAAAAACCCTCAAGAGCCTGGCAAGGACAGAATCCCAGTAAGCACACTGTGTCCAGACATGCAGAGAGTGCCAAGGATGCCCTGGCATGCCGTCTTCCCTATCCCCTGGGAAATTTTTATATTTAATTAGAAGAGAGTTAAGGAGAAAGACAAGTGCATGTGTGGGAGTAAACCATCACCCGGGTAGCTGATTTCCTCCATGCAGGAGACAGAAGCAAAGGAACATTTAATCCTGCTGTCTGAGCATGGCCAAATTGAGATCTACAGGGACTTCTCTGTGCAAATGCCGTACGGCAACAAACAGCCTGGGTAACAGGATAAGCTTTATCTGAACAATCAGCCACTTCAGTGCAGCCTTCCAGGGCCACTCCAACTGGCCAGCAAGGGGTCGCCTGGGGACAGCTCCTCCAGGCTGGCAGGAGAATCAAGAAAAGGAACTGCTGCAGAGCAGCCTGGGATGTGGCTGGATTTGGGCAACACTGCGAAAAATCCTCAGTGAGACCCCCCCCCCTTTGCTTATAAAATGCCTTGTTACCTCTCTGCCTTGACAAAGCCCTTCTTCTGCCGCCCCAGGGCACGAGGCTGAGGCTTCCCCCTCCCTGCCCATCACCCCAGCGCAGCCCAGGTGCCCTCAGCACAGCGGCCCCTGCCCGTGACCCGCCTGCCTCCTGAGAGCTCTTGTGAGCGCAGGGATATTAATGATGCTGCCTTTTGATATGCAAACGGAGCGCTCATTACGCCTCTCGCCCCACATCCTCCGAGCGGTTAATTAAAGAGTGTGCAGCAGGCAGAAAATTATCGTTGCCTGCAAAATAAACCAAACACCACTCGGCTGGCTTCACTCTCCCCCTCCAAAGCACGTGCTGAGAGCCAGCCCTGGCAGCAGCAGGATGGATGGACAGGTGGATTCACATTGCCTGATGCTCGGGCTGGTGAATCCCACAGCTCCCGTGCCTGCAGAGCCACAACCTGCAGTGTGGGAAGCTGCAGCCAGGACACAATGGCTGTGCTGGAACCAGGCAGGTTCAGGGCAGCTGTGGCACATGGGACAAACACACAGCTCTGGGACCACAAAGGCACCAGTGCCACCTCCAGCACCATGCTGCCCTTTGCCCAGCTTCTCACAGGCTCTAGGTGAGCAAGAGAGATCCCATCAGCCCAGGGCAGGATGGCCTTCCCCTTCCCCAGATCCTCCCTGGATGCTCACCACTGGAAGCAGAGATGGGAACAGATTATTTTAGTGCTGAGCTTCGTGGTGCCTCTTTCACAGGGAGAGGAAGACCTGGACTCACCACTGCACTTTCCAGGGGGAGCAGTGATGTCCAGGTGTCCCTGAAGGTGAGCCCTGGGGAGCTGCTGCTGCAGCCCAGCAGCAAGGCAAGGTTAGCAGGGCTGATGTGCAAAAAGCTGCTGCTTTGACTCATGCCACTGCTCTGCTGAGGGAAGGGGCTCTTCCCAGACCCATCCCCCAAATCCATCTCACCCTGCTCCAGAGTCTTGTCTTGCAAACAATCATCAGCTTTTTAGGGCTCTGAATCCAGTCCTTGCAGAAAGAAGCAAGTGCCTGCAGCAATCGAAACAGATCAAAGGGAAGGGTGGGAGTCAGAGCCCACAATTTCCTTCTCCTCCGACTAAACCAGGAATCAAATTAACCTGATAGTGAGCTGAGAGAGACTGCCCTGACCCACTTTCCCTCTTCGGGGGGTTCATGTTTAACCCAAGAGCACGCTGGTCACAGCCCCCCCAGGGGCTGTCTCTCCCCACTTTGCTGGACCAGAACCTCAGCTGTGACTATCCATCAGAGGATGATGCTTGAAACCCTGGATGCCAGCACATGCCTTTCCTCCCTCCCAGTTGAAAGAGAGAGAGGGGAAGATAGGATAGCAGTGTACTCTTGTGTGGGTTGGGCACGTTTTGGGTGTCCCCCTGGCTTGTGGCAAATCTTCCATATCTGAGCAGGGATCTGCATGGGGGAAAAGCACTGCCCTTAGCCAGAAGGACACACATTGCTTTTTTTCCCCTTCCATTTTCTGGGATACAGCCTGCATTTGTTGATGCTGTTGGGAAACAGAGATTACTGCAGAAATGAGTAACTCCCACTCACTCCTCTCACAGAGCTGGTTAGAAATGACAGAAGCAGCAGGTGCCCTGTGGACAGTAATGGACTTACTGTATCCCTTTCAACCCAAAAATCACTGCCTTGTTTGTTAGGAAATGGAGAACTTGCTGGAGGCAAGCTTAGGATCTGCCTGATGCTTTGGAGAAAGATCATCCTTTGCTCTTCCGCTCATCAATATAAAAGCACTAGCAGAACCCAAGCTGTGCTATATGGGCACAAACACCACTTCTCCCTGGCCTCCCAGGAGAGGCTGTGGCTGCTGTTTGCCTGAGAAGGTGGTTCAGGTCCCCAGCTGTTTGCTCCTTCTCTTCCCTTGCTGCAAGCTGAAGGTGTTTCTGTGGCCTAGAAAGGAGGCCCCCTCCGTGGCAGGATGCTGCTCTCTGCAGCTGGAGTGGGAGGATGGAGCAGCTCAGTGCTGCAGGACAGACTCTGACCCCAGTGTTCTCCACACATCCAGTGAGAAGGTGCTGGGAGTGGGATCTAAGCAGCCCCTCCCAATTGTTCCTGTAGCCATTCTCCATTCCTCCAGCCTTCAGGGACCTTGCTGCAATGCCAAAGAGCCATAACTCCCACATCAGAAGCTCTGCACAGCTCCAGGGAATGTGCTGCCCCTGCCCTTCAGCCTCCCTCCCTCTCCTCCCGCAAGCAGTGCAATCCGTCTCCTCATCTCAGGACTTGCCCTGCCATCCATCACTGACTGCCTGAGCACATTATCCTTCACTTCTCCCTACTGAAGTCGAGGAAGGCAGCTGGGACCAAGCAGTTCCTCTGCTGAACCCCAGACACACTCACACCTTGGCCCTGTGGGGCTGGGCTGCAGGGCTGCAGCTTTGCTGACTTGAATTCTCTGAAGATCAACAAAGTCCATGGAGCTGCCTGTGGGCACCACCTCTGTTCCTTGGAGACAGAAGTTGTGGCAGATGCTATGTTCTGAATACCACCACGGTGGACCATAGACAGCTAAATCCATCCTTGTTGCCATGTCCTGGCTAGTCCCTCCAGGGCTGCAGAATGGATTATGCACTGCCAGGAGGGAGCTCAGTGCCCTCTCTTTGAGGGAGGGCAGCAGGGAGGCTGGGAGTGCCCAGCAGCCCAGGGCACAGGCACATGAGAGAGGATTGGGTGAATTTTTGCCCAGCACTTGAATGATTTTACCCAATACCATAAAATTTCAGAGGCAGAAGCCTATTTCTTACTCTGGTATTTTCCCCTGATGCCACTTTTGTTGAGTTTCTCTCCCATTCTTTGACTTTTCCACTCCTTAAGGCAGGGGCTTTCGCCTGCAGCACCCCTGCATTCCAATGCCTGCACTCCTTGTGCTGCTCCCCTGCAAACCCTCCTGACAGCCAGGTACAGCCTTCCCACATATGCCACAGCTGCACTCCTGAGCCCCTCACGCATCAAATCTCTCCTTCCCTCCCTGCCAGACTCCCCAGAGCAGTTCCAGCCCCTCCATGTGCTCTGGGGGGAGCAGTGGGCAAACACGTGCTGTCCTGCCACATGAGTACAGCAGAGAAATACGACAGCATTTGCTCTGACTGATCCAGCAGAAAGATGACAGCAGGGAAGTCCCAGTGCTTCCACCTCTGAGATTTTCACAGTAACATCTCCTGTGGTAGGGATGTCCCCATGGGGGCAATGCTGTTCCAGAGCTCCTAGGGATTTGACCCAGTCTGACCTGGTATCACAGACACAGTAACCAGGGGGAAAAAGATATTGGAAGGCTAAAAAGAATCACAGCTTCTGGTGGTATATTACAGACATCAGAAACCAATTCTGATAAATATGTGGTTTAATGTGAGTCAGTAGTAATAGGTGCTACAAATTTAAATACCTCACTGCACACTCAGTACATAGCTATGCAGAATTATGAAGCACTTTGGATTAATATGCATTTAGTACAACGCACCAGTATATAGTTTGTATTGAATTGCTGCACTTCTGCTGTGCATGCTAATATTAAATGGGCAGCTACTTGTGTACATAGCAGCAGATATTAAGATGCCAATGCCAATCTAGAGCTTTCAATGACCCTAATGCAATATTTTGGAGAAGCACCCAATGACCAGAGGGCTAAGAGGTGGGCAGGCCCTGCTGGCTCTTGTTTGTGGGTCCTGCAAGTTTGTTCATCCTTTCCTGCTGTTCCAGTCTTGGTTCTTAGATAATGCTTTTTGGGATGACTTGACAAGGACAGATTCCAGGGGCTGGGCTCACCCACGCCCTCTCTGAGCAGCTCCCTCCTGGGGACAGCTCTTGCTGCTCAGCCACCGGGCCCTGGCTGCCACCCTGCCCCATGGTGCCAGTGAGTCACCAGCATCACGTGAGCACTGGAATGCTCTAGGGATGTCACATTTCTCCTTCTGCCCGCAGCAGCCTGGGGAGAGGCCACACCACGGCAGCCCCCACAGCCTGCAGCTCTCTGGCTGGTGCTTGATTCCCTGAGGACTTTTGTCCAGGCTGATGTGAAAGCTTTACACTTCCTTCCCAGGGACCATTCTGTAGCCTTGGACCTGGGATTACCAGGCAGCTTCCCATCCACTTTCACTCCTTTCTCTCTAGCTTCATCCCTCTTCTCCCTCCTCCCTTCAGTATTTGCTACTCTGGCTCCATCTCTTTAGCAGACATGAGGTTCTTCTACTCTTTACATACCAGCTTCCTAGCCTGCTCCCCAGTTTTTTACACAAACTGTCCCAGTCTGTTTCAGCCTCTGGCAGCCACCCTAGGCTGGACATGGTACCCCAGGATGCTGTTGGGGCTCTCTAGAGGCACAAATTGCCCATTGGTTGCCTCAGCCATGCCAAAGACATGCCCAACCTCAAATCCTACTCTCAGTTTCAACCTGCAGTCCCACAGGGATCCGTCATTCTTCCATCCCCGCTCCCTAGCAAGACAATGAAACATGACCTTCAAGCTTTCCCTTCTCATGCCTCACCCTACCGTTCCCCTGGCAGGTGGATGCCCAGGTCCCTCACACAGGTCACAGTCCCAGAAGCTGGGTCTGGTGCCACTTTTTGAGGAGAAAAACCCTGTAGATATCATGGCATCCTCCATCCTTGGAGTTTTGCAAGGTCTGACTGGATAAAGCTGTGAGCAGCCCAGTCCAGCCCCATAGCTGACCCTGATTTGAGGAGGAGATAGGACTTGAAACCTCCTGAAGTCCCTGTGAGTTTCCTTGTGGCCCTAACCCCCTGCCCACAATAACTTTAGAGGTGGTCCCAGACCTTTCCCAAGCTGCAAGGGGCTAAGCTTTGCTCAGGCTGGTGGCAGCATCTGCTTTGAAGCTCTTTCCTCACAGCCAGAGATTCCCTCCTCCAGGGTCCCCCTGCTCCCCAGGCCCCTTCCAACCTTCCCTTTACTGGCTCCTTGAGGGATCCCCTCTCTCCCTGGCAGTGCCAGGCTCCCACCACGGTGCTGAGTGAGATCTGGCTTGTCAGAGATGGGAGGCACACCTTGCCTGCTGGGGGAGCTGAATAAAATGAGCAGAAAATGCGCTGAAGCCTTTTCCACTTTTTTATGGCTGACAAATTAGTTTTACATTAAGTTTTTAATGTGCTTGGCTTGTCGACTCTGCTTGGAGCGTGGTGGGACCAGGCAGCACAGGGGGAGAGGGGACAGCAGGGACAGGTGGCATCATGCTGGAGCAGATGGTGCCTCTGCATGTTGGATGCAACCCCACTGTCAGACGGCTCAGGCTGCCCCAGCTCCAGGAGAAAGCAATCAGCCTTCTTGCCTGTTCCCCCAGGGCTTTGGGGACTTACTGCCTTGGGCAAGGAGGAAGAGGGGGCAGGTTTCCAGGGGGCACTGGGCAATACACAAACCCTCTCAGTCCAGTCAGACACCTGGTTTTGTTCCTTCCCTTGGGAGCCACAGTCACGACCCTTTGCAGGGCAGGGCATTGTCCCGGTTCCACCTCTTCATCTGGCAAAGATGGTGGGCACAGCCCTTCCCCAGTGAGCGCCTGGAATCCCTGCTTAGCTCTCCTCTGCCCCTCCAAAGGTTACAGGAAGCCAGAAGAAACCTTGACTCTGCAAGCACCATGATTCCATCCTTAGGAAGTCACAGGAAAGTTCCCTTGGTCCTGGAACAGCAGTGGGCTGGTGAAAGCCACAAAGAAATGAGATGGCATCCAATAAATTCTTGGGAAAGGGCAGTTTCATCAAACCTAAAATATCACCCCTCGGTTTCCATTGAATTGCTGCCAGTTCTGGACCATTTCTAGAGGGGGTGGGTTATAGATGAGGCACGGCCAGCTCAGAGGAGGCTGTTTAAATTACAGCAGACCCTGAGCTGCTGTAGTTTACACTAGGGAATAAATGCAAGCCTTTCATCTATCCATCCTCAGGGGTTTTAAGTGTCTCCTTGCTTGCAGGCGTTAGCAAAGCAAGTGTTTTCAAAGGGAAGCGAAGGGATGGCAAAAAATCAGCATCCACAGCTAGGAGCAAAGAGCAGCTTTTTGTGGAAGTCACGCAAAGAGAGAAATCAATACAGCTCTAAAACAGGCACGACAAAAGAACAAGTGGAAAAATCAAGTGGCCCACCAAATCAAACCAGAAGGTACAAGCAAGGAGCTTCACATCTGCCTGGGACTGCAGGAGAAGCCACTGAGGAAGAACAAAGAGTAAGAGCTCAGAATATATGGGGACACAAAACGGCTCAAGACATCACACTTCCAGTATCAAGCCTCCACAAGTCCTGCTGTGGAGTCCAAGGCACTGCTGTCTGCAGAGATCTCTTGCACCTATCTGGGGACCCAGCAACTCCCTGTGCCTCAGCTGACCTCTTGTGCCAGTGCCTCCTGCTCTACGTGTGACTCTTTCTTCTTTCTGGCTCCATGTTATCCAACATATTTATCCAGCAGGTTATCTAACCATGCTCCTCAGGGAAGGATGAGGCCCTGAGACAGTCCCGAGATGTGCTGTTGGCTGGTGTGAGAACCGTGCACAAACAGAATGTTCGCTGCCATTCTCTTTTGCAGCCATGAACGTTTTCCGTGGGCATCTCCTGGAGAAGCCAGGCAGCGCCTGTTTAGAGTGGAGGCGTCCCAGCCCAGAGACCCTGCCTGCTCATTGCTTTGGCCTGACAGGACCCAGAGCAGCCTCTTGCCCTCCTCTGGGGACACCAGGCAGTGTGCCTGCCCTAGACAGTGTCCTTGCCTGCTCCTGTGCTGGGTCAGCAGCCTGGGAATCAGTTCCAGTGTTACGCCTGGAGGAGAAGCAGCACCAACATGCAGACTCAGCAGAAGAGGTGTCCTGTGGGGGAAAAGGCTGCTTCCCTGACCCCCTCCAGCACAGCCAAAAGCATGGGCAAGCCCTGAGCAAGGGCAGGGGAAGCAGGAAGCAGCAGGAGGTCTTAGGGAGCTGGGAGAACTTGGAAGGCACCACCTGAATCTGTATCATAGGGCTAATCCAGGGTTTCCATGCTCAGATACTGACAGCAGTAGCCACAGGTACACAAGCAGGAAGACTGAAGTAAAAACTCCCCTGGACTGCAGCCAGCCTGTGCCCCATGCCGTGGTGCCTCTTTGGCTGCCTGGTGCCCAACCTAAGCTCCCACACGGCCCCATCTAGAACTCCCTGTTGGCATCTTGAGCAAAGCCCTGACCTTCCACCACCCTCTTCCCCGGCCTGGCTTGCAGGGGAAGCCCTCTTATCAAGCACGCCCAGGAACAGAGTGAGCTGTCACACCAGAGTGGCGTGGCCGGGCTGGGGGATGGCCCCGGCTCTGCAGAAGGAGCCCTGGCTGCTGTGCCCCCGAGCCCGCTGCCGTGCTCGCAGGCAGGGCTGCCGTGGCTCCCTGAAAGGGCTCATTGTCGGCAGGGGCGGAGCAGGGACACTGGCGGCATTGAGGGGTGGGTGCCCGTGCTCCCGGCAGGACCAGCCTGGCCGTGCCTGACCGCTGGCAGCCCCGACCTCACAGACCTCCTTGAAAAGGTGGTTTGTAAGGCTGCCCGCAGCCAGGAGCTGCAGGAGGATGAGGCACCTGGCATGTGCTACTGCAGCTCCCAAATGAGAGCAGCCAGGAGCTGCTCCTCCTACCCTACGCCCGGCCGGCCTCGCCACCCTGGCACAGCACCACATCTCTGAGCTTTCCAGATCCGACTTTGTTGCCCGTCCCCAGCCCCTCTAGGTGAAGCTGCAGCTCTGCTCAGCAAGGCCACCGCCACCCCAGTGCTCCTCAAAGCAGCTGATGGACTCTCCCCATGCTCTCTGCTCCCCCTCTCCTTGAGACAGGGCTGAGTGGGATTCAGCCTGGCTGGAGAGTGAACAGCGGTAGGATTCCAGCTCTCCCTGGCCCTTGGAGCTTCTGCAGCCACTAGTAAACACACTTGAGGCCCCTGCAGCCACCAGCACACACACAAATCAGAGGAAGGAAGGACGCCTGCTTGGGGAAGCTGGCCCCAAGGCTTCCGGCACCTGCAAACAAGGGAGGCCAGGCTACTCACAAGGGGTGGCAGGTGCCAGAGGCAAAGCCCCCCAGCCTGTCCCACCTACTCTCCTGAAAGGTGTGTCAAAGGAAAAACTACTTCCACAGTGACCTGGCTGCATGACCTGTCAGCTGGCAAACAGCATCTTCCCTTCCAGCCCTGGAGGCAGGTCCTGTGCCAGGACACACAGGCAGTGTTCCAGGACAGGATGAAGCAGCAGCTCCCCACCTTTGCCAGCAGAGACCCAGTGAAAAGCAGGTTCACCCCCTTCCCTCCCAGGGCAGCTTTGCACACTAGCAAGGAGCAGTGCATGGCTGCCTGTGAGGAAGCCCTTTCCAGGCTCGTGGATGCCACAGGGTTTTGGGGAGGGGGCATGAGGCTGGTACCCAAGACTGCACAGGGATTCAGTGCACAGCCTTCTGCATCCTCTGAGCAGCAGCTGGGGGAGGCAGAATCTCCTTGGGGACCATCTGTCCTTAGAGGGACAGGCAGATGCTTGGGGCACTTTCTGGGCTTGTAGTGGCAATGCCACCAACTCATGTGCATCCCATTTACATGCAGGCTCTGTGAACTTTAGGCAGTTTAAGATGAAACGAAGGACTCCACTGATGCCAAGCTAATTCAAGGCTCTGCAGAAGTGTGATAACCACATCAAAGGGGCTGGGGAGGTGGAGCAGAAGCTGTGCATGCTGGTGATGTGGGTCACACCCAGCTCTGCAGCTGAGATACAGCTCTGGGATGCTGGGAGTACCACTGCCCTGGATGCTGTGCCAGAGATAGTCCTTGCCTCTTGGGGTCAGAGCTGGGGGCACAGCAGGTCCCATCACCTGCTGCTGCTGCACAGCCAGGCTGGCAGCCCCTTCCTGGGCAAGCACTGCTCCCTTATGGCAGACATGCCCTCACCAATGCCATCCCCGAGCTGGAAAAGAGGCAAAACTATCTCAGGACAGAACTATAGCCATCCAGTCAGCCTTTTCTCTAGTCTCAAATACTGTAGACAGGACACAGCAACCTCCACATTTTCCCTGGGGACTGGCCAGTTCCTCTCAAGATGCCTCTGCTCTGTGGGGATCCCCATCAGATGTGGTGGCCATGGCTATGCCAACCTCAGAGCAACTTAAAAATCCCCAAGACACTGTGAGCAACAATAGGAGCAAACAGCCCCACATACAATGTAAGACACTGCATCCTTTTTTTCCAAAATGGGAAACTAATCTGACCCAAAATGCCTGAATACTGAGACAGACCTACTCTAAGATCCAGCAAAGCCTACACCTTCCTCTCTGGCCAGCATCTCTTGGCAGTTTGCAAGGTGGGCTCTCATTTCCCCCTACACACAGGGCACATGGCTTCCAGGCCTAGCAGGTGGCAGGCTGTTCCCTAAGTCCTTGCAGAGCATTTTGATAGAAATATGAAGGCTGGTATGGATGCTAGCCAAATGCAAGCTCACGTGTGTATGAACTGGGAGGAAAGCAGAACAGGGGCTAAAAGAAGGGCTGTATTCATAAGCAAGGATACATTTCCAGTTAGTCAAGCAGAGCACCACCAACCCCAGGTGTGATAAGCCTCAGGACAGACGCTGTGTTAGCGGAAGACAGCAGCATGTTATTACTTCCTGTTAACCCAGCAGGAACATAGTTGCAAAAGACAACTCTGAACAGACAGACAATATCAGTTCAATAAACTAGTTCAGGATTTCCCAGCAAGAGGAGCACAGAAATCATAGGGAAGACCCAGCAACCAACATCCCCCATCCTCTGGGCCACAGAGATCCTGGAGAACCCTTGGGGACACACATCTTGGTGTTTGTCCATAAGAAAATATGAATAGGGAAACACATTAGAGATTTTGTATAATAAAGTCACCTTCCCCTCTGTAAGACCTTGCAGTCTTGTGTTGTAGCAGCCCTCTTATTAGAGGGTAAAAATGAGCAAGGCACAGGCTTCTTGTTAAACATGGCCTAAAAAGAGTCCTGGTTTGTTCCTCTTCATGGCTTAGTCATCCTAACTCCAACTATTCACTGACTCTGGCTGCAGCA
>VZUI01089321.1:0-43343 GCA_013401135.1 Cettia cetti
GGCACGCACGGGGCGCCGCTCCCCCCTCCCCTCCCCGCGCCGCCGCCGCCCGGGGCCGCGGGAGGGGGCGGCTCGCCCTAGGCCGGCCCGGCTCCTGCGCCGGCCCCGGCCCGGCTGCTACTCTGGCAGGAAAAGGCTCGTCGGCCAGGGGAGATCGGAGACTTCGCAGAAAACCAGCCCCATCCTGGGCCGCATCAAAAACAGGGTGGGCGGCTCGGCGAGGGAGGGAATTCTGTCCCTCTGCCCCGCTCTGGTGAGATCCCGCCTGGAACCCTGCATCGAGCTCTGGGGTCCCCAACAGAAGAAGGGCATGTAGCTGAAGAAGGAAGTGCAGAGGAGACCATGAAGGTGATAGAGGGGGCTGGAGCATCTCCCCTACGTAGACAGGCGGAGGGAGCTGTGGCTGATGAAGCCTGGTGACGAGATGCAGAAGGCAAGGTTGTGTGGAGACTCCATAGCAATCTTGCAGCATCTGAACGGAAGTTCATCAGGATCCGTAGTGCTAGGACAAGCAGTAATGGGTATGAATTAAGAGAGGAAATTTAGGTGAGATTTTGGGAAGAAATCCTTCACTGTGACAGTGGATGAGACGCTGGAATAGGTTGCCCAGAGCAGCTGTGAGTGCCCTAGCCCTCGCGGTGTTGAAGTTGAATAAGGCCTTGAGCCAACCTGGTCTAGTGGGAGATGACTCTGCCTATGGCATCGGATGGGGGTTGGGACAGGATCTTTAAAGTCCATTCCAGTCTCTTGACATTCTGTGATTCTCACACACAGCTTGAAAAATGCAGGTGCATGGACAAATTTCTCGTTGGTAAGTGCAGATGTTTAGTTTCATCTGGGCTTCATGATACTGCTGGAAGTTTTGCAGCACGTTTATTTGCAGTGAACTTGAGGACATCGCACCTTAAAGGCAATGTGCTCCGGCTCTGTTGTGCTATGTGTGGTGGCACCAGAATGAACACTCATGAACTCTGCAGCACTTGCTTCTTCTTCCATATCAGCCATAGCCAGGCCTTGTCGTGGCATAAGCCCTGAACAAAGAAAGTAGTTACAGTCAATAACAGAAACGAGGTAGCACATGGTTCTGTATGCTGCAATAAAAGACTATGTGGATTTGCCATCCTCCTGTTTTGGGGCTCTCAGAATTACCATTGTGTTGCAAAACTAAAGATCAAATTAATACACCTTGGCATTTAGAGTTGAGTTTAGGTCTCTAAGCAACACTTCCATGGTGCCTGCTTGCCCACCATGCACGCCAACAGACATACCTGTATGTAAAAAGTCAAACAATAAAGGCAATAACAATAGAGGTAGGAGGTAATTGCTATGTTTTGTTGTAAATTCACATGGTTCAAGACTGCTATGACCTGTTTCAAAACTGTTGAAATTTCAGCAGTCTATGTGTCAATACCATAACAATTTAGTTGAGCCAGAATATGCATTAGATATAAAAGAAGTTGGACCTGGCAAAGGTTGTTATAACTGCTGTGAATGCAGGTCAGTAGTGAGGGTCTTAAAAGCTGTGAAGTTTGTCTTCTTCAAGTTTATTTCCTTCAAATTAGGCCTTGAGAGCTGATGAAAACATGCCTTTGAGCCACCCCCTGCCATTTTCATAACTTAGTGTTACATAATCGGGAATAAAGCTGTACTGCTTCTGAGCAGAGGCTCAGATGGAGCCATTTTGGTTGTTGTTTCAGAAAACTTGCTACTGCATTCCTTCATGCGGTTGCTCAGCAGCTCCTCTATGCCTTCCTTCTGGAGAAACGAAAGTCTAAAAATAATGTCCTGTTTGTTCTTGTGGAGCGCCATGAAGGGCAAATGTGCACATGGGGGGAGGAATAGGCAGACTATCGCCTTGCGTTTATTATGTTTTACTATTTAAACAGGGCGATAGCTTGTGATTCACAGCCCTTTCCAGCAGAGCCCACAGTATGCTCTATAAAGAAATTTTGTTTGCAGTTGAAGAACATTTTAGTTTATGAGAAAGAATTTTGAAAAGTCATATCCAACTACATCAATAGAAACAGAGACAACAGCTCTATTCTAAAAGATGCAGAAGATAAAAAGGCATTAAAAGCAGAACTAAATTCACTGCCACATCGTAATGTTGCCTTGAAGCTGAAGGCAGACATTTAGTCATATGCAGTGGTTACCAGACTGAAGGACTAGTGAACATGTTTCTGAGCAGAGGTCAGTAAGGGCAGTCAAGTCAACAGATTCATCTCTGTTGTAGAAACACCCAGTCATTTTTAAAATGAAGAATTTTAGAAATGCAATTTTCTTTTATGTGCCACTGTCTGATTTTACTTTGTGTAAGAATTGAAAAGGAAATCTAATTTCTATTTATTTTTTCTCTATTAATGTGTAAAACTGCATGATATGATATGATATGCATATATGTATGTTTTATTGCAGTCATTTAATACTACACTGCATTTTCTAATAGTGTGTATTCAATTCCTCTCATTCCCTGACATGCAAACATAATTCAGGACTCAGGTGAAAGCAAAGTTTTCCATATTCTCTTGTTCTCTGTTTTTTTTCACTGTACTTTACTTCTAAAACACAGCTTTGGGGTCATGGTAGTACATGGAAAGGTAAAGTATGTTGATATGGGGATTATTATTTAAAGATATATCCTAATTTTTGAAAAAGGAGCAACTGAAAGACAATTGCAAGTAACTGCCTAAGTACCATACCACACTGCTTGATAGCTGATTGCTGCTGCACACAGAAATCCAAATATTGATACATGATGATGGGTAAAATTAATTGATTATAATAAATCTTGACTCAGCCTCCATGTCCACAGAAGCAGTGAATGAAAATAGAGACAATGTAGATGGAGACTAGCTTACTGAATTGTCTCTAGTCAGCTGTAACTTTTAGTATGGTCCCTCAGCCATCATCTAATCCAAGGGGAAAAGCTTGACGGTCCTTCACCCTAATTAATGTTACATTTGGAGTTGCCTTGGAAAGCCCATTTACGTCAGGTTACAGGTTCTCACAGTGTACGGGACTGAAACTGACAGGTGAAATGTGCAGCCCCTTTTGTAGCTTGAATATGGCTTTTGTTTGATAATATAATCTGAAGGGGGGTGGTTGGGGCTTGGGGTCAGGGCAGTACTGTTGCAATTTACACAGCACAGTGCAGACATGCAGAAATTGGGAGACTGTTTATGTGGTTTGTGGAGAGAAGTTTCTTCATGATGCCATTCTATAAGCATTGGTGCAGGCCACCTGCCATGGTTCATTTTCTAGAGGAACAATCTCACTGTTAATTAGGTATAACAGAAGCATGTGGTCTCTAAACTTTAGATCTAAATTAAGTACCTAAAACCAAAGAGTGTGAAACTACTTGTGGATGTTCAGTTAGGGATCTAGTGCTATTAAAAGTGCTAATAAATCATTTGAAATGAGACAGAAAAATAATTGCATGTGTGTTTATGTAATATGCGGTTTTACAGTGAACAATGAAAGGGTTCAGACAGTATGTACAATGAAGTAGGAATACTTAGGGCAAGGAATCTCACCTAGGTTCTAAGATGCTTAAGTTTTCTTACATTGATGAATGTAGATGAAGTGTAACAAATAGTTTTATTTTCTCTGGATGAGCATATCGTTGTCAATGGGTAAAGTGAAAAGGGAACATGTTTTAGAGGAAAAATGTAACACCCAATCTTGGCTTTTGTCTGTTGCAAATTAAAAAGTAATTGTCTCTGTAAAGGGACTGTGATATTTGAGAGTGAGATCCATCAGCTATCCATCCTCTCAAGTTGGTTTGCAAAAGTTGTTTCAATTTCACACCACCCACCAGAAGCGTTTGTCTCTTCTAGTAATCACATATTTGCTTTTTATCAACAGCAGGATTTTTCTGATTATTGTGTTATGCAGTTAGTGCACTTGCCTTTCCAATCTCCATTTTGAACTTTTTGTAAAACCTTTTTGATCTCTTAAAATTGATAGTGATAAAGACATAACCCTTGTTATGTATTTATTGTTAGTGAGCATATAGCACACACAGCATGTTCCTTTTTTGGCACTGAGCCTATTCAATATGTTTTGCATGCAGCTGTTTCCTTAGATTGTCTATTTTCTTTCTTCTCAGTGCAGCTTTAACACTGTAATTCCAAGATAAAAGATGTTTTTACAACTTACTTTTTCTCTTCAGGAATTTCTCTTACTAAACTTAGTCTACTTAGGTACACTTACAAGCTTGCTTACTTGACACTTGTTACCCAGCTGCAGCAAATTACTGAGAATTGTACCTATGTGTCTGTCACTCATGTGTTGGAGGACAGAGAATATTTTGGCTTTTAATTAATGTCAGCCCCATTTACTTGTGCATATACTTCATCTTAAAAATAAAGACAACTGCATTGGATTAATATAGTAGAAAAGTTCATGGCACATGTGAACCAATTACAGAGATTTCTTAAAATCCAACTTCCCAAAATTGTCTGCCCATTCTCTTCAGATCACAAACAAGACATAATGCTAGAACAATTACAGGAACACAAACATGCTGAGCAAGGCCTCTTCCATGAGTAAATTGGCACTAGCAGCCATAGGGCTACAGCTCTGTGTAATAGTGGAAGATCAGAGACTGGGGAGGCCCTTAGGTACTTAAAACTGAAATTGAGCAGGTATTTATTAAATAAAATATATAGAAGGCTTTATTTTGAGGCAGGGCACACAATTTATCCCTAAATTACATGAAATAAAGGTATTTATTTTTATAAAGTTAGACATAAACACAGATACTGAAAACAGAGAATTCACAGGCAGTGAAGATTCTTAAAAATTGTATGTAGTTACAACTCCCAAATACGTGCGTGCTGATATGTCTCCTTTTGCCAAAGCTTTTGAAAAGCTTTCTTATGTTTTTAAAGTACTTTAACACATCAGACCTTTACTGAGCCAGGTAAATAACTATGCATTCAGGCAAGCTGCAAACCAACTCTAGCTTCACTTTTCTACAGTGAATGTACCCCGTCCTATTAAGATTGTTAAAATCATTTATTTTCTTCATGATCAGGCAGTCCTTTGTCTGAAGCAATGCTCCCCTTCCTTGTCTGTATCCTTCTGAAGAACTCCAGAGCCAACACTGATGTTGACTGTGCCTGAGAGAATCTTTGCTTTGTCAACAGGCAGGGCAAGCTCGCCTGCAGCATAAATGGGTCAGTGAAACCTGCAGAAGAAGCACAGAAGCCAGGGAGAGCATGACTAATGTGATCAGCATTTTATTTAAGGTATTTGACATGAATTTCCAGTAGAAAATTAATTTCCCAATTTTATCTGGGTACTCTTAGGTGTGGTGAAAGGCTATCAGGGTGCTGCTAAGGAGGGGGTGAAACAATGTTGTCAAATCTGTGATATCAAGAACGATGAACTAGAACTAGGTATTAGTCCACAGAAGGAAGCATTTTGCAATAAACAAATACTATCTTCATCAAAACAGTATCTAAATGCAGAGAGTGAGGTTTTCAACTGTGCAAGCATTTGGTAAAATGAAAGGGGAAATTTATCTGAATAGCATTTTGTTTTAAGTTTTTTAATTAGAGTAATAAAAGACATTTCGGTAGAACTCTCAGTGAAACAAATTAAAATTTCTGTCACCATTACAGTCAGATGAAAAATATTTGAATACTTCTCTCCTCATGTAATGGGACTTTTAGTGAAGAGAAGTTACCAAGAACGTCTACTCTGTTTGAAGGCAATACTTTTGTCATGAAAGCCAGCTCACTATGAGGAGCTAAAAGAAGGTGGTCTTTTATGCTCAAGTAATGAAAAAAGAGATAACAGAAAAATGAAAAACACTATATGGCCTGGTTTTGTTAGTTGGAATTCTTTATTACTCTCCATGAGCAAGCCAAGAGTTAAGATGTATGTTACATTTCTGAGTAGTATAATTACATTTCCTTTCTGTTTAGCTAATTTTTTTTTTGTGGGGGGGGGGGGAGGGGATGATTTGTGAAAACACAAAACTCAGCTTACAGTTGATGTACTGTAGATAATACATGAAGCTTAAGGTATTGTTCACCTTTTTGCTAAAAATGGCAGCATTTTTAAACAAGATAATTGCATAGTTACTGCTTGAAAAATATGATGCATTATGCACAAATCATTAATAAATGTAAGCTTACATTTTACAATATAAAATAAATTTTTATTCTTTTATGCTTAACAGTATGTTGTGCACAGTTTTACTGAATATATTGCATTCTTTCTAAGAAGTGCCTCACGTTGATTTTCACACCTTATGCGCAAAATGTTGGACTCTTTTTTGTCTCCCCTTCAATTTCGCTAGACTAGATTACCTTTTACGTTCTAGCCTTAACTGTATTTTCCTGCATTCTTTACATACTGATGCAGTTAAGATACTCTGATAAGCTGAGTAAGCATTTTCAATGAAAGCCTATTCAGTCCAATATGGAATTCTTCTAATGTCACAAAGAATCTGCATGACCTTTTGACCCAAATTTCCAGGACAGAGCAAAGGTTAAATAACCAGTCTTCACATCTCACGTGGATTAAAGAATAGATGAATCGGGAAACTACATAAGCTAAGGACTCTGTTTTGTCAAAATGGATTCATCGTAACCTTACTTCTATTTAATCACCCCAGTGTAAGTCACTTGTGTACGTAAGAAAGCAAGATCCTTAATATCAAGAGCAATGAACCTATCAATTGGTGTGTGAAAAAAAGAAAAATATATACTAAATGGCTAGCATGCACTTATATGCTTGGTTACAGAATACAGAGTTATTCACCAATGCCAGTGAACAGCCACTTCCTACAGAGTGTTTTTCAGACTCTAATTTCATAGCATTCTGTATATAATTCGAATTTCATTGCATATAGGTAAAGCCTTATAAAAAAAGGGCCTCATTACCATTGTAAAATCATTGCTCATGCCTGTTGCTTAGGCTAAGTAGAAGGAAACTATTGGAGAGTGACTCAGCTGGAATAGGGGTAGAGAGACGTGAGAGACGTGCTGCGTGACTGCGCGTGTCCACATCAGGGTGTATTGTGGTCAGTTGATTTGGGCTTGTTGTGCCTTAAAACTATGTAAATTGATATCCTGCTAACTGCTTAAAAAGGCCTGGTTTTTGCAGTAAAGCTCCTCTCCTTTGCACCTGCCTGAGGACTCTGTGTTGCTTTGTTTCATACAGCATTCCGTAACAAATTTGTTTTTGTAGATCTGTAAAACAGGATCTCATCTAGGAATGAATTTTGGCAATTCTTAAAAAAAAAAAAAAAACAGTTAAAGAAAACATATCTACAGAAAACCTAAAAACTCACCTATTTGCAAAGCCATAGTTAACATTTTCTTTCTAGATAGTATATCTTTTTGTGTATATCATTTTATATCTGGAAGGTGAAATTATAATCCTGTTTCCTTACGCATGGCGAAGTATGTTTTACCTGCTAAGCAGAACAAAATATGCCAAGTCTAAGACTTAAAAATGTAAACCAAATTTCCAAGACTAGGCCAGTATGTTAAACTAAAATTGCCCACAGCCTTCTGCTTTAAAAATGGTCCCCAACGTTCAGAAACTGCAGCATATGTGCTGTTTGAACAGTGTACCTGAAAAAAAGAATATGGTTTTCCTCTTCATTGAAGTCTTTCAGACATTCCATTATTCTGTGGAAGATGTGGTCTACCAATAGGTGAAAGAAGTAAATGTATGAACAAGAATGGGGCATCTCCATGTTCTGAAACAGTATTTTGAAACTGCTTAGTGAAAAAAGTTCCTGAGATATTCAGAAGAGCTAGTAAACTGTGAAAACTGAAATACATATTTAATACAATTGGGTATATTGTAACAGTTCTGCATATTCTTAATCCATATTTTAATCAGGCTCTAACTATGACGTAATATTGATATTTTTTGCAATGTAGATATTGAATGTCCTTGGCATTGTGGAGGTATTAGTTCTAGCCAGGTCTGGACAGAAGATGCTAGACACAATGGTATTGCATTTGGACTTGGTTGTTTATTATATCTTACCTAAGTAACAGTCTCACGCACTGTGAGCCCTCTCTTGCAAGGCAAGAAATGTCCCCTTCTAACTTGTTTCAAGGACTTCTAAACAATAACAAAAACCAATTAAAACCCGACACCTAAGTTATTTTTATTTGAAACCCAGTTAAAGATCACTCAATGTCCTCAATGCGGGCTTTCACTAACCAGTTAGAAAAGATCACCCAAACCCAAGAAGAAGGAGGAAGAAAAATGCAAAGAAGAAGGACTCAGGCAGCGCCCAAATCCCTTCATATTGTCCCATATATATATTACTATATCCTATATCCTAAAACCCCAAACCTTAAATATTTCATCCTGTGATATCACACACCTCTATACAACTACCCACACACACTCCCAGTGCTATCACTCCATTTTGGAAGCCATTCCTATGACCTCAGGTCAAAGGCAGTACCCTCCTGAGGGTCACCACCTGTCAAAGCAGAAAGGCTAATATTTTCAGCATCCAGGGTTCCAACATGGCATCTTTCTACTATCTCATCTGGGCACCCTCTGCCAGTGAAGCTCACAAGGAATATGTCATGTCATGCTTCTCTGAATTCATGCATCTTGAGCAGAACAGGATTAGACGATCCTTCCAGTAGCCATTGCACAGAAACTTACAATACCATAACTTCACCACAGAATAAAACTTCTGTAGTTTTCTTTGTCGTCTTGATACCACCACAGCTTTTCGTTCCTCAGTGTTACTATGAGCCTTGTCAGTATAGTTTCAGTTCTATGCACTGTAGGATGAGATTGGAACAAGATGGAACCACTGAAGTCTGCTTTGACTCTAGAATGAGATTTTTAGTAAAATTTCTTGTGCAACTTGTAGCCCTTTAGTGTGGAAAAAAAGAGTAGGAGTTTGACCCACCAGAAATCTACATCCACATGTATATCTGCATCATACTCAAGATGCTTCATAATAACAGAATTCAGCTACAGGGAGTGCTGTTAACAGAAGACAGACCTTTTCCTTTTTTTTTTTTTTTTTTTTTTTCATTACATAAATAGGATTGTGCTGGATTTTCCTTTTTTTTTTTTTTTTTTTTTTTTCATTACATAAATAGGATTGTGCTGGATCCTAAAAAGATTCTTTAAGATAAGTGGGGGTTTGACTCATTATGTTAAACGTGTAGAATTTCTTAACACAAAATTACTAAGACAAATTGACCTGCAGCTGTATTTCCAAACAGTTGCCTGTGTTCCAGTTTTTCAAATGTTCCCACCATGATTTTTCAGAAGTGATGAGAACCTACTACCTCTACTGAGCCTGTGTAGCACTGCAACAGGTCATGAAAACTCACCATGTTTTGAGTTAAGTACACATGAATAAGACTAATGAATATGTCTGAATTTTTTGGCCATGTCTGTAACCTCCACAGAGCTTACATCAAATATTGAAACATCTGAAATTAATAACCACAGTGTATGGACCATCACACAAAATTGTAATGTTAAGAAGTGGAAGTGTATTCAGCATTTATGTTCCTTTCTCTGTTTTTTTAGCAGAGCACCACTGAGTCTAATGAAATCTTGTTTGCTCATAGTCTTGTTTCCCTTTTACTCAATCCTGTGTTGGATTCATCATAATTCTGTGTTTAATGTGGGAGTCTGTTGTCATGGAAGTGATTGATGTCACAAATTCAGTTAGAATTTCATGACACGATCGAATATTTTTTAAAAGTCAGACTAGAGAAGAAGAAAACCATTGTTCAAATAGAAAAGCTTAAATAACAAGCTAAAAGGAAAAAGTACACAGGGATATACAAAGAGTAAGGTATTTTATTACTGAAGTCTATTGGAGGAAATCTCTTTCAAATACAATGTTGTTTTTAGAGTTGTATGTAAAATACATGTACAGGTGTATCATAAAACCAACCTTGAACTATTACATACATCAAAACAGAAGTACACAAATAGACACAATAGTGAACAAGAAGTGAAGATGATAGGTGGGGGTTTTTTAATGTAAACAATTGGAAAAGCAAATACATTTTACTTAAGAGTTGGTAGATATACTTTTATTCATTACTGGAAAAGTTAATTGAAGAACCATTTAAAGATTTATTCAAATCAGTGTTGGTATGTTCACAAAATGACATTTCTCTGAGATCAGATTTTGCATGTCTTTTTAGTAATTTTTACTGTATCCAAGACTTCAATTACATGTTGGCTGAAACTTCTTACTAGCTCTTTATGTGGTCTGTCAGACTTGTCAGATACAGTATGTTTTCAAGTAAAAATGTGCTTACAAGATGCTCAGTGGCACCAAGAGAGCTACATTCCCATTCCTAGCATAGAATGTAACCAGCTGTTATACTCTTAGTAATAGAAAACTAGCAACAAAGGTAAGAAACAGATAATTGAAACAACTTGAGAGCAATTTTGAAAGAAAAAAAATTAAAGAATTGCTGCAGCCTTCTGAATATATTTGTTCAAATCCCAGTAAGTGGCAAAGCAATTTGTTTCTTCACGATAGGACTAAACAGCTTTGTGGATAGGATAAAGTTTTGAAATATATATTTTTTCCTTGGTATTTCCCTAATAGCTAGCTTACATTGTTTGCTGCTTACATTGCTGTTTTGGCTATCCCAGTCTTAAAATGTCTGCCTTTCCTCATGGAGGTTCTAAAAGCCTGTAGAACCCAGCAGTGCACCTAGGTGTCCTAAAAATTGGGGGTTGAAATATTCTCTCTCATGATACCAGGCTCACTTTTAGAAAAACTTGGCAGTAAAGTTCACTTTTTGCATCTAAGGTAACTGATGAACATAATATTTGTACAGAGGCCAAAGTGCTTACATTAAAGATATGCCATACAGGCAGACCTCATAAAGGGTGCAGGTGGAGATGTAGAATGTAGACCCTTTTTGTTCTGTACCTTTTCTAATAGAGGTATAAATGCCCAGATCTTGCCTAATCTTGTAGCTAGGAGACAGTTGGAATGTGCAATTCAAACTGAGTAGATGGAGAACCACCAGCTACATATGACTTGGGAGATCTAAGAAAAAGGACTAGATATCCTCTTTTCTTCTATTCTACCTCCAGGTTAGAGGTACGTACCAGGTGGATTTATAAACAGCTTTTTGTACTTGTATTTTGTTTGGAATTTGAATACTTTCCCTGTACTAGCAACAGCTGCACGTCTAAGACACCAATCCAAACCCCTCTGGAATCAATGGAGGGTCCCACTGAAAAAAAGTACTGGCACTGTTCTAAAGTTGGGAGGTTAGAGGTTGCTGATAGCTAACATAATCCGTCTTCATAATAACAAGGAGTTTATGCAGCCTAAGCTTATCTTATTAGTATTTAATTGGAAGCCAGACATAAACTTCTTTCAGTCAGCAGTTCATTAAATTTACAAGCATTCCCACACACACTTGTATGTGGGATGTGGAGTAGATGAGAGACATTTGACTATTTGGAGGCTGACTTTGGCACAGAGCTATGCATCCAGACACACTATTTCTTTTCTGTACTTGAAGAACAAAAGCAGAAAACTATTTCATGCTATACACCAATGCTGCCTACATTTGTCCCCCTGTCCACACTATAAAACAGTTTACACTTGTAATAAATATAGCCATTCAGCATTTGGCATGGTGAATACCTGCTTCAGGCTTTGTCTAATTTTAAACCCAAATGGCCCAGTCATTTCCAAGATTTTTGGAGGAAGTGAAGTGTCTTGAAAGATATGCCAGCTAGTATCATCTTTGTGTCCTGTTACAGAGTGCTATACTTCGTCAGTGACATCACTGGAGTGCCAAGGATGTCCCTTTTGCTGGCTTTTCATCCTTCTGTCAAAAGTCATGCAAACAGACTAACTTGCAGTATTTCCATCTTGGAGGACCTCAAAATTTTGAAACAAGACATATTAAAACACAAGTAAAGAAAAGTGGTGCCATATGACAATATTGAGGCACTATCATAAAATTAATTAAATACATGCAAATATCAGCTAAATATGTTTGAAACCACTTTTAAAACTGCATTTTCTATATATTGACTATAAGGACTGAAACAAGGTACAGACTACACATTTATGCTTTTTTTCCCCGGTAGAAAAATGAGCTGCTCCAAAGTAAGAAGTTATTCATTCAAGCTCTGCAAGATTATCAAAATAATATGAATAGTATTGGATGATCTATATGTATGTATAGCATCAGTTCAGGTCACGTCCTCACATAGAAAGGTTACACAAAAAAGGGGAAAAAACCTTTTGCTTCAAGGTGGCATGGCCACCTGTGTGAGAGACATCAAATTTGGAGGAAATGTAATTAGCAAACTCACTCAGAATCTCAATTTCTGTTGTCCAAACCCACTCATAAAAGTTTTCAAGCAATATGGTGTGATATCAATTAACTGTCTGGGACACCAGCCCTGTCAGTCATAAAGGACCTGTAAAATTTCTTAGGTAATTTGTAGGTGACCTTGAATTTCTGCTTTATTTGGCGTCTCTAAGAATAACTTGTATGCAAGAATCACAGTAACAAGGTTTCCATGAGGCCAAATCGAAAGTTAACGCAGTCTTGATCTCAACAACTCCTGGAACTGCTGCAAAAACCTTACAAAGGGAAAGTAACTTTCTCACCCTCTCCCAGAAAAATGCCAAAACTGACTGTAAAACCTGCAATTTTCCCTCCAAATAAGCACTAAAGATACGGGAACAACTTTTCATAATATTGAACTTTCACCTCTGACTATTTGTTTTTCTCTTCTAAATGACAAATTACACAAGCAACATTATATGCATTTGCTAATGCTTTTTTCCCCTAAATGGTTTCATAGTGTGCTCAGATTCAATTCCCCAGTTATGCCCTAACATTGCTGGCTATAACTTTTGTTATGCTATAATGCTACTGAATTATTTTCTTTTATACATGTAGGAGTTTCCAAAGATTTCCAAAGAAAGTGATTTCTTTTACAAGACTTGGCAGACAAACAACAATATATTATTGGAAGAGAAGGGGAAAAAAATGAAGAGCTATCTTTTACCTGACTAAAGAGAAATAATATATACTCAGTTTTAATGCACATTAAAAACTTTTACTACAAAATGCTGTAAATTTTTGTAAATTCATTCAGCTCTCTGAAAAAGAAAATTCTAGAAAAAAAAAAATCCACAGTGTTTTTAGGTGAAATTAAAAGTATTGTACATGTTTCAAGTATTAACACAGTAAAAATCCTAGTACCACTGAAATGAATGGATATCTCCCTTATGATTACATTAGAGGCAGGTTTTTACTTTATTTCACCCTGGGGAAAAAAAGTTTTCAGTTTCTGTGTATAATTTGATGTGAATTATGAATATTTATTCTTCCTCCCTTGCCTTTAAGTTAATTTAGATGTGTTTTTTTTCATTAACCGTGTTAATAAAAATACATTATGCAATTCCAATCACCTGCTTTTGGAAGTGTCTGTGGATTTTAACTGCTTTAATCTGAGTACATAAAATAACCTCATAGTTTCAGAAATTTTCAGTTCCTCACTGAGAAACCCATGCTTCTTAAAAAATAAGGTAACTGAGAAGAGATGCCTCATAAAACCAAGGAAGGATAGTGAGTTTAGGCGGATCTGTGCTTACAGAGGTACATGGTACAGTCAGAAAAAGAAAACTTGTATTTAAATTGTATTAGGAGAAATCATGTTTGTGTCAATGAAAACAAGTAAGGAAATTCCTACAGTATGAACAATCAATAATTTGACAATTTTTAGATTATCCTGGAAAAATAGTGAAGTGTATGTCCTTTTGCATTGATAGTATTTGTGACTTAACTGGATTTTTCCAACTCTGGTGTCTGTGATTCATTATCTGAAATCAAAGTAAGGAAAAGAGTCAGAAAGAAAAAATTAATGCCTAGTCAAAGGTATTACAAATTCCTTGTCTTAAGAATTATATTTTCCAAAGTAATTCCTGTGTATTTCTACTACTACAGCCTAACTAATGTTTCAAAAACATATTTCTTGAATTATACAGATTTTTCACCTTATAAATATGAGCTATCACAGCTTTCTGTTTATCTGCATTTTTTAGGTGACTCCAATTCCTTCTTAGATTTTCATCCAATGAGCTAGTTTTTTTAAGACATTGGGTTTTCTTACCAATATAATTCTTATTGTTATGCAATAAAAACTAATAGCAATGATTTGACATTTCGAACAGGAATTGATGAGGTAAGTGTTTGATTAGGTAGACGTCAAGTACAGTGTAATAGCAAGTCTAAAATATAATGAAAATAATTTATAAGTCAAATATTCCCATCAAAAAGTATTATTATAAGAAACATATATTTCTAGAATAGAACCACAAATCAAAAAGCTTTCAGGGAGCAGCAATAGCTGAACTACTGTCTGATATTTTCTTGTTTAATAAGGGAACAGTAAATTTTCAGTAGTGGCTGAAGTCAGCCCCAGAGCAAATCATAATGGCTCTCTGTGTATTTTTACATGCTAAGAAAAAAAAATGCCACCCAATGATATTAAATTTCACTCTTTTACTTGTAACAGTAGTGATAAGTTGCAAAAAAAAAAAATTTATGAACAGGAGATGAGGATAAAAGTAAAACACTAACATCTAGTGAAAGACCATCAACAATACAACCATTTTACTCCTCTTAGTAAGGACTGGGAATATTTCTTTTTCTACATACTGCTGACTTCTGTGTCATCTCCACTACTACATGTAATTCAGTCATATGTTTATTTTTATTAATTCTATGGTGAATGGGGAGTTGTACTTCATGATCCTTTTATGTCTCTTCCAGCTTGACATGTTCAGTGATTCTGTGAGTCTATGACATTGCTGGCAGTGATAAATCCATGTACAGCTGAGCTTATTTTACCAAGTAGGGGCACAGATAGTTTGTATAGCTGTAGATAACTGCATGAGTTCCTTGAAAATTATCTAAACATTGATTCTTTTAGTGTACTTATAAAGCAGCAATCTGATTAACACTATTCCCAAGTACATTGCAAATACTGATTTTTATACATTCATTCTGAGGCAGAGGTTTGTTGAGATAAGCAACTAGGGCAAAGACAAATTACAGAACTGCACAAAGGTTGGTCTAAAGGAACTTCAAGAAGCAGAGCATTTATCCCCTTTCCCAAAAAACTAACATCCTGACAGATCCTTATCTAAGGTGCCTTTAAATATGTCCAGGGAGGGAGACTTCATAGTCTTTACAAATTATCTGGCCCAGCACTTTTCAACACGTTCTTAATGTGAGTTGTTCTTACTGAGCAGCTCTAATTTTTCTTGCTTTTTTTGAAGCCAATTGCTTCCCATCTTATCACCATTGAATAGACACTGATTATCTTGATCTTTGCAGCAACATTTTATGTACATGAAGATTCTTGTCTGTATTACTCCTCAGTCTTTTTTTTTTAGGTTAATTAACCTTAATTTTCCCAGTTTTTCATGTAGGTTCTGATTATAGGTTCTCCGCTACTGTTTTGATTTTGCTTTGTGTTCTTCTTGAAAATACTGTCCAAAACTGAAAAAACCAAAGCCGTAATAATGCAGAATTTTTGTCCGAGTCTTTTAAACTGTTCCTCTGTTCATATGTCCCAATATGCTTTTCTTCCAACATCATGATCTTGTTAACTCATGATCAACTGGTAAGCCCAAGTCACAGGTCACACCCATGGAGGCTTCTTGTGAGGCAGTTGATGCTCATCACACAATTGTGCAATTGAGCATTCTTTTTTGAATAAAGTGTCTTGTGTTTACTGTTGAGTATCATCCATTCACTTGCATATCCTTTTTCCAATTTTGCCAACACCCCTTTCGGTCTTAAACCTCTTTCAGATTGTCTGAAAATTTGATATGCACATTATTACCGTTTTGTAATTTTACTGAAAATATTTAACACAGAAAACTAGGAGCACGCTACTGAAAAATACCATCTGCTCTAGGTTTTGTTTAGATTAAAAAACTGATAACTCACCATGAGGTATTTTCATGTAAGTGCTTTTGCCATTTCCATCTTAACAATTTCATCTTGAGCACACATCTCTGGCCTAGTATGCATCTGTAATGCAGACAGAGAAAAAAGACCCTTACAATGGTCAATATATATACCATATATGTATTCTTCTCTTCTCCATAGCCATCAGAGGCTTTGGTAGAGCAAGACAAATTAATGTGTTCATGATGAACTCCTGTGTATTTTCACCACTTCTTCACTAACTTGGTAGTGTTGGCAAGTAGATAGATTCATAATTTTTCAGTTTACCTCCCATTTTTAAAACAACAATCTATTTCTTTTTTTCTTCCCTAGAGCTTCACTCCATTGCTCAAGAATAGCTACTACAAATTCTGAGATATCTTCAGATGATTGTTTGAGCAAGACTCTCATCAATCATTGGTTTGAACTTATATTAATCCATGGGTGAAATACTTTGGTGGCTGCCAATTTGGAAGCATCAAGTTCACTGAATTATTCTATGCTGTCCTGTACAAATATTGTCTTGACCTCATGCTTATCTTGTTAGAGAATGCTAATCAAAAAATATGAAACCTTTGAATTTTGTGCATTACCTATCATTATTTCCTCTTCTTTTGCTTGCAACGGAGCAGCAATTCTCTTCTTAGCCTTACAGTGCTGATATTCTTGTTCCTGGTGATGTATCTCACTAATTTTCTACCTCACATCTCCATATGGTTTACATACCTGTATATACACCTTCTGTATGTTTTGCTTATGTTTGGTGATAGTGAAACCCATCATTAAGCAAATGGCTTCCTTCCTACATTTCTCTACTTTGTGTCCTTAATATCACTGCTTTACCAGCTCTACAAAAACTTCTACTTCTTTGACTTGATGTCCTGATTTCTGCTTTTTTTTTTTTTTTTTTTTTTTTGGCTTGCTGGTTTCAAGCAACATTGCACCATCTTTTTAAGAGTAAGTCAATCCTCATGTCCTGGTTGATAAGACGTTTTACTTTGCACCCTCAACATTCTCAAACTCCTTGAGAAGGAAACTTTAAAGCTCTTTCACTACTGCATACTTCACTGTCTGCACCTAAACAGTATTACTAATGCGTTCCAAGAATTTGCTGAGCAGTCTGCATACTGTTCTGTAACTTCCCCGAAGTCACACCAAATTTCTGCAGAATTTAGCTGAAGTTACCACTGTTAACCACAGAACATCTTTGTCCTGTGAAAACCTGAATAAAGATAACCATGCATTCCTTGATCTAATCTGTACCACACACACACCCCTACATGACCAGATCCACCCACCCCTCCCCGCAACTGAGGGGGTTACAAGTAAAACCATTCCTCACCTGTTTGGAATTATTTTTGCTTCTTCCATACTACCAGCCCTTCAAGATGAAAGGTAGGGGAATGTAAGTAAGACTGCTTTTGTCAAGAATAAAAAGCACAGAGGATTTTTGGGTTCACTTCCTTCCTGAGACATTTTTTGGATACCGAAAGGAGAGTATAGTGTAAAGTTTAGAAAACAAAACTCTTAGCTTTACATCCATATCATATCTTTGGTAACACCAATATGAGACAGAATATAGTGTTCAGTGTACATTCATAGGGCTGATCCACATGTTGTAATGATGACACAGGAAATTAGACCAGTTGGTTTTCCTTACAGCTGGAATGGGCCTTGCTTTGTAATTTTCACAATGAAAATAATGAGATGATAGACCCTATGATTATTTTCTTAACTATACATCTCATTTAATTCAGTAAGACAAGACTTAACCTGGGGTCTGAAAGATTATTAAGTGGGCAAAATCCTCTAGTTAAAATGTACTCTTATTTATAAAGTACTCTTAATGTTCCATAAGTCTTTAGCTGATGATTGAAATGCTTTTTGGATAATAATATATGCTATTTTATTTAGTTCAGGGTATTTTTCTCTATAGACATCTGTGAAACAGAAGGGATGAGACTTTCTCTTAAAAATTGTGGGAACACATAAAATATACAGTACACTTCCTGTTATAGAAGGCTATTTATTAGTCTAAATACTTGTGCAATATTTGGCAAACGATCAAAACTAGTTTCCCCTAGAGTGTTTACAACATTCTAAATTAAAAGCAAAGCCCATTTTCAAGTGGCATTTGTCACAGAAACTGAAATGTTTCTTTCATGCTGCATGTAGTTGTACTTTCTACTTGACAAAAGCTTTCTTGATAAACTTGATAAACTCCAAATGTGGAGCACAAAGATCGGAGCAAAGTTTGTAACAAAGTTCTTGAGAGAACTTACCATCTAACAGTTCTTTCTATAAGAAGAACCACAGGATTCTTTTCCCCAGTGTAGGGTTTTTTTTTCTCTATGACTGTATGTTTACTTAACTTTCTGCCTGATGCTATACTTAATCAGCTACACTGAGGGAAATTCTTTTGATTTCATTGCAAATTCAGTTGCTCTTTATCCCATTTAATGTTCTTTCCCATAACCTTTGAGTGGTAAAATGGTCACAGACAAGAACATAAGAGCTCCCATTTCTCTAGTGAATGCTCCAGAAATGTACTAAGACATAAATTTAGCAAAGTTTTTTAACAGACACTGCTTCTGCATCAAACTCTGAAGAAAATAGCTTTGAGAGCTGCAGAAATGCACTTTCAGTGAAACAAATATTACTCCCCACCATTCTCTTTTCAACTCAGGTTCAAAACTGGATGGAACAACTAACTGGTTTATTAATTATCATTATTGTTACTAAAGGGATTTTGACAAGTTTGAGAGAAAATTGAGTCAGTTCATAATAGCAGCTTTTGAGTGTGTTTCACCATTACCTAAGTATTCAAAAGCTGTGCAACACTTAATAAAATGTTTGCAGGAAAAATGTGCTTGGGTCATGTTTCTTGTTATAAATAGACAGATAGGCAAACACATACACTGTAACATTTCCAAGAAAAACACCTCCTATTCCAGTAACCTGTCTCTCTTTTCATATCTCAGATTTAGTAATCTTTTTACTGAATTGCACAGTGCCCTTGGACTTTCAGTCATCCTTGAATTTAAATAAAATCTATTGGCATCTGTAGTTTAATTTCTTTTTTTCTTTACCTAAGTACTTTAATAACCATGAATAGTCCTGACTGAAATTCCAATGAGACACTCTACTGCACTTCAGGAAAACCACCATTTGCCATATGAAATCAACTGGTCTATGGATATTTTAGGACTGTGGCTTCAGCTGAAACAGAAATACTTTAAAAGAGAATGAGTAAAAAAAATGTATGTATGCAGCCTTCTAAAAACAAATCTGCCTTTTGTCCAAACACTTGAGTACCTTTCTAAGGAGTACCTGCCTCTCAAAGAGCATATTTTTCTTCATGATCTAAAGGATTCAATTGGGGTTTTTCCTGTGGAATAACCATGACATAATTAATCATGTTTAGAGCCAAGAATTTTCAAAAATGTTGCAGAAAATACTTCTATTAAAGTTGAGGCAGACAATCCCAGAAAACTGAAATCTAATTATTACACCACACTGTGTAAAGAAAGACTTGTATAATAAATAAATAAAAAATATTTTTATTTATAAATAATTAAATATGATCCAAGTTGTCAAACCACACACAATGAATACACTGCTGTTGCTTTGCTTTTAACACTTTCCCCATTTCCAACACCCCTATTACATCACATAGAAAGGTTCTACCATAAAAGATTCTTATTGAAGGCTGTATCTCTTTTCTTTTGTCTCATGTAAACACAGTGCAGCCAGAAAATTTATGCCAAATTAAAACAATAGTAAGGTAGTAGAATTCAGATATTCTAATTTCACAGGAGTCAGAAGAAGATATAGATGGAAAGCATCATAACACACCATAATACTCAGCTTAATATTAAGAGAGACAGTCTGTAGAACAAGAATAAACAAGGAGGTCAACTTTCTTTAAGATCAACCCTTAATACTTTAATTTTTAAATTTAACTAGGATTATTCATTTATACTTAGAACCCATAAATGCTTTTTGAGGAGAAGCTGATAAGGACCATAAAGATAGCTGAAGAAAGAAACAGTTCAACCTGAGTAAGAATGCTGAAATCAAGACAATAGGCTTTGGCTAAGTTGAGATTTTAATCAGCAGTTGCTCATGGGACTGAACTAATGACTGTGATTTCCTTATTTCAGGAGATAACTTCAGAAACCTAGAGAAAATTTGGGTAATCTAACTACAATGGATGGGAAAGCTTCAAGTAGTTCATTACTGGTACAGACAGAAACTTTCTGAGATCTGCCCATGGGAATTGACAGGAGAGAAAAACCTCTTAGTCAGCAACTGTCAGACATGGAAATCACTCTGGAGCAGCAGCAGTGTGTCTACGTCCATTGTTGCCCGGATAGAGTTTAAGAAAAAAGGCCACTTCCAGTCAGTTTTTAAAGACATGATATGTGCAAGTGAAAAAGAGAGAGGAGACTGGCATGTAGTCTCTGAGGTGTTTCTGTAATCTCGAGGCTGCACACAAACAGAAAGAGAACATTTTCCTTAAGAAGCATTATCACATGGATTTAAGGTGAGAAGGATTATCAGAACAAAAATAAAATTAACACAAGCATGAAGCAAGCTAGTGAGTGAAAGCATCAGATTCACAAATGTCACATCGACAGATTGAAACAAATAGTGATAACATGGAACCAGGAGGTTCTCAGGCTTTTCTTACTATTCAGATTCTTTATATGACATCATACATATAATCTTCTGAGAGCAACCTGACTTTTTGTACAATTTGTCATGGTACTTAAATGTTTATTCACATCAAACATAACACATGAAAGTGAGAAGTTTGTAGCATTTTTAACAAGGGCAGTTTCCTTCTCAACCTGCACTTGAGAGACATGAAAAAAAACCAGAGTGGTTTCTAAAGAATTCAGACTGCAGAAGTGGTTTTCCTCCCTCTGAATGTCATCTACAGGCCACACTTTTGGGTTTTTTAATGTGTGGAGAGACCAGTGTAGAGATATTACATGAATCATATATGAGTATAGATCACATCATATTCTCCATATAGAAAAATTCCCTAGTGGACTCTCAGATACAAGCCATTCTTTTTGATTTCCATGTATATATCACTGTGTTGCTAAGATTTACAGTGAAATTTATTGTTGATTAAAAGAAATTATGTGTATTAATGTATAAACCAGAAGGCTATGCCTCCTTTCAGTACACTTTCAACACTAGCACTGATGAGTTATTCTATAGGCAATTAAGAGAAATCTCTGGATTTCCTTATCCTTGTGGGACACTTCAAGTTCACAGACATTTACTGGAAATACCATACTGATGTTTACAAGCAAGTCTGGGCAATTCCTGGAGCTGCTTGAAGATAAATTCTTGCTACAAATCCTCCAACTAGAAAAGATGCCTTCCTATGCATGTTATTTGTTTATAGAGAAGTTCTGATGCATGTGATTGGTAGGTGTCTGTCTTGGCGACAATGATGATGAAATGGCTGAGTTCAAAATTCTTAATGTAATGAGAAAAAGGTTCAGTAGAGTTTCAGCTGTGTATTTCAAGAGAGCAAGCTCTCAGCTACTCAAGTAGCTACTTTGCAGTGTCCCCTAAGAATATGCTTTTGAGGCCTCCCTGAGTGCTGGTTAGTCTTCCACCCTTCTGAAAAGTGTGGAAGCAAGCCATCTTAATGTGTCACAAGTCAAGCAAGAGGGACAAAGGACCAGCTTGGCTTAACAGGGACCTCCTCTTGGAACTTGGGAAGAAAAAAAGATGGGATGATATCTAGAAGTAAGATCAGAACTCGCAGAAAGATCATATATGTTTACAAACACAGGAGAAGATGGCATGCAAGGCCAAAGCTCAATAAAAGTTGAAAATGGCCAGTGTTGTGCTCAGCAAGAAAAAAGGACTTGTGTCTCAGTTTGGAAAGACAGGTGTCTGCCCAGAAAAGCTGGGGTTTCCCTGGGAATGGAGAATGTAAACCCCCTCCCACCAAATTATTATAATTTTGCAATTTGGGGCTTTCAGGCAAAGACATGGGAATACGAATAACAGTCCTTTACTAGGAATATTAAAAATACAAATGTAGTAGTACCAAAAAAAACCAAGCAAGCAAAAAAATCCTAGAACCACGGACACAGTCAGAATATGACCTGACATCCTGTTGGTCAGGGTGTTTGGAAGCAGTCCTTCTGGAGTGGCAGACATGGTTCTGTCAGAGTAGAGACAGTCCTACAGAAGAGTCCAGTGGTGGCGAGATGGGTCCAGTCTTCCTCTGGGAATCCAGTGGAAACAGGCTGTCCTTGTGTTCTGAATCCCAGGTTTTATCCAGGTAGAAATGCTTGGTTCCTGCTGCTGGGTGGAGCATCTCACAATGGGATGATGTAATTGTATCAGTCATGTGGTGAGCCTCAATGGCCCATTAACAGAAGATATTCCCCTGGAGGGAGGATGGGTCATGGAAGAGATAGGGAACACTGCCCCACCTGGTTTTAACAGCTGGCCCATTAACAGAAGGCACCCATCCCGTACCCCTGGAGTTACGAGGAATGGGTTATACAAAAGATAAAACATTTCCCCAACCGGTTTCAACAGATGGCAAATAGAATACACACTTTGGTTAGATATTGCAACTCAAGACAACTTTTAAAACATGTAAATAGCAAAAGGAGGCCCAAGGAAAACAGTGGACCAATTCTTGTTGACAGTGGGACCACTGACAAACAGAAATACAGAAAAACTGGAGGTGTTCAGGGACTTTTTTCTCCTTTCATCTCTTAATAATACTGGTGAGACCTCAGAGTTGAAGGACCACAACTGCAGGAACAGTGACTTTCCATCTGTGCACAGAAATTGTAAGGGACCAGCTGTATCACCTGACTGTTCATAAGATCATGAGGCCTGGTGAGATTCATCCCAGAGTACTGCAGGAGCTGTTGGATGTGACAGCAGGACCCCACTCAAAAGTCATGGGTATTTGGGGATGTCTTTGCTGACTGGAAGCTGGCCAGTCATTACAATTTAGAAAGATGTGAGGGAAGACACAGGAAACTACGGATCTGTGAGTCTAATCTCAGTATCTGGAAAAATTACGGAGAAGATACTACTGGTCATGAAAGGCTTTTCAAGGAAACACAAGCATCGGGCCCTTTACAAAGGAAAGCCTGTCTGACTAGTCTGAGACACTTCTATGATTAGGTCACCTGCCTACTGGGTAAAGAGATGGAGGTGGATGTGGTTTTCCTGGATTTTCATAATACTTTTGATACTGTCCTTTAGAGCATCCTTTTGGACAAGTTGTCTAGCTGTGAGATGAGCAGGTGCACTCCGTGTTGGCTTAAGAACTGCTCTGTTGACATTCAGAAGCATTTCCTTACTTTGAGGGTGGCTGCACAACTGAAAAGGCTCCCTGAAAAGATGGTTGATGTCCCATACCTAGTAGCCCCTTAAAAGGAGGCATTTGGACAATGCACTCAATAATGGTCTTTAACTGTCAGCTGTGATCAGGCAATGGGACTAGATGCCAACTGGAATTATTCCATTCTCTCCTAATTATAAATTTGTGAAAGCTGTTGAATCAAATGCAACCAAGAAGTAAAAACCTTCTCAAAGCTGTTGCTCCTTTGGGGACCTTTGCTATGCTTCCTACTGTCAATGCTTTCTCTTCCAGGGCTTCAGCCAGCATCCATTCACTGGCTTAAGGTTGTGCTCTGGGTTATGGTCACTCAGGATTTGAAGATCTGGGCAACTCACTTCAGTGTTTCATGACTCTTACAGGAATTTTGTTTTTATTCCTCATCTCCAGTTTAAAACTCTCTAGTTTCAGGAGATACCACCATCTCTCACCTCCCATGAATCTGTTCCCACCTTTTTGACAGGGGATGTCCCCATCCTTAGAAATACTATTCTGCTGTGACATGTCCCAGCATCTTATCTGCTCTATGTTGAACCAGCCCCAACTTCACAGAGCAGTCTTGCTTTAAAGGATGGAGCCTCTCTTATTTGTCAATCTGACTCCAGGACCCCACAGTGCCTGGATGAAGTCTGATGCATGCTGAGCAGAGGGAATAACCCTAGTTCCTTCTGGCTAGAGGACAAAGGTAGAATACATGCCAGAGCAAGCCAAGTGCTGCCTGTGACAAATCATGGGAGAAAGCAGGAGAGCCCAAAGGGCTGGCCAGCAGTGTGGAGGTGTGTGGGACTTTATCCTACAGGCTTCCAGGAAGGCACAAGTTGTTGCTGAGTGACCCCTCATACTTCATGTACTTGGGGATGTCTATCATAGCAAGAGCAAACTGGCAGGACTCTGGGAAAGCACAGCCAAGGCCTTAGTGACTGTCTTGTAACATCAATGAGAGTATAAGATTACAAGATAGGGACTGGAGTTGGCATTGGGGTAGAGGTAACCCCAGATGCACATACTGAGACCACATGTTGATGTGGTAGCCCATTATGATATCACCTAGAGATGGATTGTGATGCCCTTGAGGAATGGATTGTGACCCAGCATACCTCACTGCTTACAGTTGAGCACCAATTTTCACCCAGCCAGCTCACACCCAGACACAACTGAAGGACAGGATGCAATCCAGAGGGACATAGACAGGCTCCTGAAGTGGGCCCATGGGAACCTCATGAGGTTTAACAAGACCAATGCAAGGTGCTTCAACTGCCGGTATCAGCACAGGCTGGGGATGAACATACGGAGAGCAGCCCTGGGGAGAAGGATTTGGGGGTGCTGGTGGATGAGAGGCTGGACATGACCCAGCCATGGGCACTCCCAGCCCAGAAAGCCAAACGTGTCCTGGGCTGCATCCAAAGCAGTGTGGGCAGCAGGGGAGGGAGGGGATTCTGCCCCTCTGCTCTGCTCCGCTGAGACCCCACCTGGAACCCTGCATCCAGCCCTGGGGTCAGCACAGGATGGACATGGAATTGTTGGAGCAAGCCCAGAGGAGGCCACCAGGGAGGAATGGAGCACTTCACCTATGAGGAAAAGCTGAGGGAGTTGAGATTGATTTAGCCTGGAAAAGAGATGGCTTTGGAGTGACTATTAAAGCCTTACAGTAGCTGAAGGGAACCTAGACCAGAGATGAGGCAAGACTATTTACATGGAGTGACAGGACAAGATGAAATGGGTTCAAATTGAAAGAGTAGTTTTAGATTTGGTATTACGAAGGAATTATTTACTGTTAGAGTGGTGGGGCACTGGAACAGGTTGCCCAGGAAAGTTGTGAATGCTGTGGACATTGTCACTGGGGCTGTTCAAGACCAGGTTGGATGGGCCTCTGGGTAACCTGTTCTAATTGATCATGGCAGCAGGGTTGGAACCAGATGATCATACCTGTCCAACCCAAATCATTCTATGAATCTGTGACTCCTGCTGAGCAAATTTTGGAGTGAGGCCTTTGATGTTGTCATTGTGCAAGGAGGGTTGTTGCAGCTGTCTTCAATTCCAGAACCATTGAAGAATTTTCCCTCTCTCTGCCAGGTTCAGGCATCCAGGACATGCAGGAGGTGCACTTGCAGCAGCAGAGGTGAGCCGGGAGGTGAAACCCACTGGGGAGCTGAGATGGTTTCCTTCCTGAGGGACATGGGCATTTCTATTATCCCTTCCAGGTCCAGGAAATGGCCATTGTGCTTCTTTTCCTTCTAGAGTAAAACCCACTGCTGCAATGCTGCTAAACAGGAGTAACTCCTAACCCCAGCTCCCCTCAGGCCACTGTAGAGGAGAGCATGGCCACAGAGATGGACAGCTGCTGTCCCATCTGCCTGGACAGCTGGAAGGAGATCAGCTACGTATTGCCTTGCCTGCACCAGTTCTGTTACACATGCATCCTGCAGTGGGCAGAGAACACACCCAAATGCCCCCTCTGCAAGAGGAGGATTCTATCCATCTTGCACTCAGTGGGGACAGAAAATGAGTACATGGAGCATGTCATTGCACTATCTGAGACACCACCCATCATTGTCCACCAGGCAAGAGGAGACCCCAGACACCTTGACCTCCATTTCTCTGGAGCATCCCAAGCATGGGCTGCAGAAGGAGTGCCCAGGCATCCTGTGGGCAGCCTTCAGCCTGGGGAGTGGGTGGTACTCTTCCGGGATCACCCATGCCTCCTAGATACCCTGGTGCTCTGGGTCCGACCAAGGCTGAGACAGATCTTCAGGAACAACTGGATGGAGGCAGACCTAGTGGAGGACACTGTCATGGACATCCTGACCAACCATGGAATCGACGAAGACCAGCTGGTACAGATGCTGGGGGTCTCCCTCCAAAACCATGCGGCGACATTTGTGCAACAGCTTATCCGTGTTGCTGTGCGATGGTGCAGCAGGGAGGCCTGTCGTCTGCAGGACCACCAGTCCTATCTCCCTGCCCAGGTCCCAGGCCTTTTGACAGCCCTGCAAGACGCACCATGGATGAGGTGCCCAACACCTCCTCCACTGCCATGGATGGGGATTCCAGAGGCTACCCCTCTTTACACATTACCATCACTGTTGGAGCAAGAAGAGCCTCAGGAGGAGCCAGAGGAGTCTGTTCCTGGATCCTCCACTTCCAGGTGGGGCAGTGAACCCTCTCCTGAGGGGCCATGGTGACCCCTGAAGAGGCAGGCAAGTGCCCCTGGGGCCTCTTCAGACACCCCTGCATCCATGACTTTGGAGGATGCCTCAGGGGTTAGCCAAGCTGGGACTGGGCCATGCACCAACCTTCTAGGGCTCCCAGCCCCTCAGATCCAGCTATCCAAATAAAATGGATGCATGGAAACTCAGAAGTGTCTCAGTGTTACAAACAGGACAAGTGGCATTTCAGTCCTTGTTATTCTCCCATCAGACAAGTGATGGCCTGCTCCAGGCCCATTCCTGTAGCCAGGCCCATGGCAGATATTTCTGGTGGGGGGCGTTTCCAAACCCAGTTTGTGCCCCTCAGCTCATCACCCCAGGGCACTCAGGAGCTCTTCAACACCAGCATCTGCCCCTACATCCTGGCTCTCTGCTCTCCTACCAGCCTGTGCTGTGTGGTGTGACCAATTCCCTCCCCCTGCCTGGAGCCACGACTTGGTGCTGCTCTCTGCATCACCCCACCATCCTACCCTGTCAAGGCAGGAGGCCCTAGAAGTTCGTCAAGGAGAAGTGCAAAGTCCTGCCCATGGAAAGGGACAATGTTAGACTGGCACCTGTGTCAGGCTGCACAGCTGGTGAGCAGCCAGGGAAAGGACAGATTTTCCTCCCGCTGGTCCAGATCCAGCCTCGGTGCTTGTATTTCTGCTCTGCTTAGAGAGCCCATGGCAGATGGATGCCAAGCAGCTGAAAGCTTTGTATTTCTCTAGTTTGGAGAGAAAGAGGCTGAGGGGTCACTTCACTGCTCTCTACAGCTTCCTGAGGAGGGAAAGTGGAGAGGGGTTGGCTGATCTCTTCTCCCTGGGATCCAATGACAGGACACGTGGGAATAGTTCAAAGCTGCATCAGGGGCAGTTCTTTACTGACAGTGTGGTCAGACACTGAAACAGGTTCCCGGTCTGTCAGTGCCTTAAAAGGAGGCATTTGGACTGTGCCCCTACATGATGGGCATTAACTTCTGGTCAGCCCTGAAGTGGTGAGGCAGTGGGATTAGATGACCATTGTCAGGTCCCTGACAACTAGAAATATCCCATTCTAATATCTGCCAATACAATCAAATAAGTGCTGTTTACCCTCTCCTGTTTGTTTTCAGTGACATAAATATTATCTAATGAAAAAGCTAAAATTTTCATTTCTTATGTGATCTTATTACAGAAAATGAGAAAATTTGAACAATTCCTTCCAGTCCCATGCAATGATAGTTCATATATGTTGTCTGTCAATGTCACTTGTTATTGTCTGTTATTGTCACTTGTCCAATTTATTTTTGCGTACACAAATATTTTTGATGTTTGCTTGTTCACATTTTTAACCATGAGGCTTTTATAGAACATATGCCAAGTCATTTATTGAGAATGAAAACTTTGAGTATATATATTGTCTATTTATGTGTGTAAGTGTCAAGAACAAAGAGAAAGGAAAACAGTGTTTTACTACAATGACCCTCATTGCATTTTATCATATTTTCTGCTCTTTGGTGTAATGCAATATTATGCTTTGATATTTTCTGATTTTTATACAAAGCATTAATGTCTCAGCTCTCAGGGTTTCATAACAGAACTGCCAAACTGCCATGGAAATGAATACATTATGTTCTCAATATATTTATATACCAAATTTAAGAGAATTTTTGGAGGCCGAAATTGTTAGAAACTTGTTTAGCATCATACCTCAGAATGTAAACATAATGAATACCGATGTTGGCATATACAGATAGCGGGGTAGCTTGATTGTTCTACATGTGTAAGTTATTAAAATGAAATGTCCCTTTGCACATTTAAGAATCTGAATAACATGAAAAAGTCTAACACTGGCTAATGTTTTGAGTTGTGCACTGGCTTGTTGGTGGAGTTGAGGGATAGTAGCAGAAAAACTGACCTTGTTATCTGAATGTTGGTAGTAGTATTAGACAGCCATTTAGCTTCCTCAGAATGTCTGTACTCATGCAGGCTTTTTCAGATATAGTCTCAGATGCACTAAAAGCAGGAAGGATGCTTGTATGCAGGAGACAAACCCACATCAAATCATGGCAGAGTCCCATGCCCTGTGTTTGTTCTTCCCAGGCACTTCTGCTTGAAATTCTGTGGAGCTCCATAGTGTTTCAGAAAGAATTACATAACTCTAGTGACAGCATTGTGATGAACTCATGGCTAATAGCTGGTCAACTCATAAAAAGCATAGAAACAATCCCCCTATGGAGTCCTGAAATCAAATGTCTTCTGACAATTTCTCTTCCAAGCAAATAAACACTGTGCCTCTACTCTGACCTTTTGCTCCTAATTCACCAAGTCCTTCTAGAGCAGTCGTGAAATAAATAATAGTTGAGTATCTGGCTACCTTCTTTTTCGTAGCGAGGAAGTTCTTTATAGCACCAGTGATATGTATAAAGCGACTTACATATCACTGTTCTGTCATGATAGTTAGCCTTAGAGATAAAAAAATCAGTACTGTGCCAGGACGGAACTGTAGTGTCTATCCTGGTGATGTTACTCCTCTTGAGCGAGGCCCTTATTTTACACAGAAAAAGTCTACTTCATCAAGGGAAGTAGAACTTTACACGGAGTTAAAAGCCCTAAGATTCTGCCTGGTGTTTTTAACTTTTGATTTGGCACTGAAATGGAACAATATGTTACTCGTTCTTATGCAAGAAATACCAAAAATTCTTTTGTTGTATTCTTGTAGTTACCAATCTTGTATTGTGCAATAAGCTATAAAAGTATTTTTCAAACAATATGGTAATAATAAAGGCCATGTTAATTCAATTCTTAGAATTTCTTGCTAAATTCACTGTACACAATTTTCAACAGCATATTCATGTACTAGCAAGTAGAAAGGATTTTGAGCAGTTGGTGTTTTAACCAAACTTCAGGAATGTGTTCATTGCACAATTTTGCATTTAAGTTGCACAGATGTGGTTTTGGTCTCATAAACTACTCAAATTGACATTAGGGAGAAAATAAGAGAAGAATAATCAGGAATTGTCAGTTACCTGTCTCCTATTAATGAACAAGGGCATATTTGGCTGTACAGAATAATAAGAAAATTTAAATATATCTCATGCAATATGTAAGTTTTAGGGAAGACAGAAAGTGGAGAGTATTCAAAAAACCATAATGTTTGGGCTCATATATGTATGGAACTATCCACAATTCACCTCTGGCATTGATAGAACATGAGACTATATTACTGTGTTTATACACATTTAAGTTAGGCAAATTTGGCAAAGAGCTGTACTCATACCTTGCAGTTTTAATTAGCCAGCAGTTGATATCACTAGCATAGTTTACCTTTCTAATCAACAGTCATTTTTCAGACTTCTCTTAAAACTCTCCACGAAGCCCTTCACACTAACAATTATCATGAAGAAGAATTTATACTGTAAAGCCTCAGAATTATCAGTTTCTTTATGTGGCCTTCCTTAAGATTTATAATTGAAGACACGCTAAAATGAGAAAGACTCCTCTTTTGCTATGTTTCATGTTTTTTTGTCAATTGCTAAGTTTAGGAGAGTTTTTGTAAGTTAGAGGATGTTATGCCAGTTTATACACACTTAGATAAAGCCTATTTTTTGCTCAAAACCAACCTTCTGATGTCCCACTGAGGGACTAGATGACCAGCCAGGGATAATCTTTCCATGGAGGCTGATTCTGTTTCCTGCAGTGCAAGAGCCCAGGCTGTCTGATCCTACACTTACATAACTGTGTACCAGCTGAGGCTGGAGCAGGGCAGTCTTGCTGCACTCCCTCCCTTCCCACCCCCACAGGGTGACACTCCATCTTTCCCATTTCACATCCCAAGAGAAAGCAGGCTAAAGACAGGCAAGCAGGGAGAGGGCTCTGCATAAGGAGGCCTTCTACACCTCAGTTACTGCAGTTGAGCAGTTCAGTCAGCAGCTGTAGCCAGCAATGGGGCTTTGCGCGTACCACCCACACATGCAGTTTGTACCTTTAATAGGTATGTGAAAGACATTCCAAGTGTTAGATGGAGAAACAGCAACTTCAGCACAGGAAGATCAGTCATCAACCCAAGTTAATGCCCCTGTGTTGGACTATGACGATGAACATAATAGAAAAGCATTTGGTAGGTTAGATCTGGTTTTGAACAAAAGACAAATTATTTATTTCTTTCTTCAAATGAAGCATAACACTAAGGTATAAAGGGAGTATAAATAACATCTGATTGTGCTCCTAAGCTCCATGCTATAACTTTCTTGCAATGACATCCTTCAACAAATTAACTACATCATTACTGTTAAGTATTAATTGCACAAAACAGATACACAAAATATATAATGAGCTAGAAAGAGGACAACATTCTTCCATTATGACAAACAATTCTAACAAGAAATGGAAAAAAACCCAATAGATTTAGGCTTACACTGATGGCAACACTGAGAGTTTTAAGTCCTCTCCTTGAACACATTACATGTGATAAATAATATGCAAAATATTTAAAGAATTTTATTGTTGCTTACAGAAGATACTTAGCAAGCAAGGAGACAGTAGCAATCACTGCCTCATGTCTCATATCCCCATCATTCAATGCAAATTTTTACATTTCATGCAATAATCCTGAGCTTATTTTCAGTAACATTGAAATGTCATCTATGTTAATTACCAAATACATACAGAGCCCAGCTATGGGATCTATTGTATTATTAAGGCATGAAAAAAGAATAGCAGTTTATCAACTCTGAATGCCACAAATACAGCACAGCAGTTAGAAGGCTCAAAAAAGCTCAGAAAGTACCAGTGATTTCTGTGCGAAGGTCCTCCCAGAACACAACTGAATCATCAGTTCCTGAAAAGGCACAGAATCAAGTCCTGTCCTCACTGACATCAGGGAGTTCTGCCATTGCCTTGACTGCTGGACCAAGCTTCAGAGCTATCAGGAGTGACACAGACTCCTCTTCATATCCCCAAAAAATTGACAAACTTCCTCTCACTCAAGTCAAGTATTAATTGAAAAAACAATACCTACATATTGTTTTGTTAATTAGTATTTTAAGCCTATGGAAAGGTTCAATTCATTATACAGTATGGCAATTAATAAAAAGCTTTTTCAGAAAAAGCTTAGTTGTTAGTCTGATTTATTTGTATGTTAAAAGAAGGGGGAAGTCTCATGACAAGAATCTCTGCCAAGTTTATGCTCTATTTATAAATTATTTTTAGTTTTAAATGAAAGATTTTGTTTAGCCAAACCAAGGATATGTGATACAATTCTAGACTCCATGGTACAATGACTCTTCTGAAAGACAAAGAGCACCACAGCCCTGTCCAGTCACCAAGTGAAGAACTCATCATCTGCATAAATTGTAAGGGGCTAGCAGTGTCTAGATCATGCAGTTCTTCACACAGTCTCTTTTACATTTGAGAAGTTCTTGCAAAATGCCCTTTAGCAAGCCAAGGTATTCCAGTTCAGTTAATTAAGCCATTGAAACCAGGGACAAATTGCTGGCAAGATTTACTTCATGCATTATTGCATTATGTCCCATTCTGGGAACTAAAATAGCAGATGATCTCCTTTAACTCTGCAACTGCTATTGCCGAGCCTTTGTGTAAGTATTTACCTAGCTGAGCTCAGAGTTTAAGAATCCTGTAGCCTTATACTTCATGTACAGGTGGCCCATGGTCTGCCATGGACAGAATGCTGGTATGCACGAGGGGTGGGCTTTCCATGCCTGCACCCCTTGCAGACGCAAGCCACCTCCCTTGGCAGAGATGGTGCTGTCCAATTCCGTCACTGCAAGGCTCTGAAAACTTTGCAGATGCACAAATCTGACTTAACTAATTTCACCTAAAACACCAAGTTATAATATTGAAAAATTGTTTGTCACACTAAAACATTCAGGAAACTCATTACTGTATCATTTGAGATTGAAGGAAAAAAAGAAAAAAAAGGTGGCTGATATTAGTTACTGGGTTAGAATTTGCAGGGGTTTTGGTTAATTTCTACTAAGAAATGAGTTAAAGAAGGCTAAGGCTACAGATTGGTACTGTTTCATTTATAAATATTCACTTTACTTCTCTTCTAAAAAACATGTTAAGGAAAAAGGTGGCCAGAAGGATCACACATTGTAAATTGTAATTTGGTTGTTAGGCTGTAAAAACCAAAAACGTAATTGAAGTTGAGCACAGTGTAAGAAAAAACCCAGTTTTTAATTAACAACTTATTTACAAGTTCATAAAATCAACTGAACTGGAGTAGATGTTCTATGTTTGTCACCAATATTTTATTGTAACTGGTAACTTGCACACTTTGTAGTAGAACAAAAAGAAATTAAAGTCCACTATATACAGCCTTTGTACAGGCTACTTGACTATACTCAAGGCATAGTGATCATAGCACAACCTAGTCTTCATAATAATTTGTGCACAAAAAGACACCAATCAGACATTATGTGAACACTACAGTGAAATGACATCACAAGTCCAGTGAAAATTCAGCATCATACAAAACATATTGATCTACTGTAAATGACATCCTTTGAAACAATAAGCCTTTTTTCAGTAGTAAATTAACCAGAGTCTGATGCAGAGATTTGTGTAGTTATAAGTCTTTTAAGTGAAGCAACCTCTGCAGATAAGTTTGCTATGCCCTGCTTCAAATAGAGGTTCTCTGACTCAGAGACATTGTAGATATTGTCTTTTATTTCAACAACTCCAGTTTTGCAACCGCTCTGAATTTTAACATTGAGTTCCTTCTGATGCCAGAGTTCTGGTTTAAGTGACCAGTCTTGGATATTAGTCACTTGAACTGAGAAAGGAGTGTGAGAAGAATGCACCAAATTTTGTGCACCATGTTTTTCAAGCTCAAAATGTCTTTTTGAGGACATGTCAATGGGTGACGACAACTTCTGTGTTGCATCATAGTCATTATCCATTGCTTCCACTTTAACTTGCATGGCTTTGGCTTTTATTCTTAGCTTGTGAGGCAAAGCTGAAGAATTCACTTCTGGAACTTTAACTGTTGCATGAACATTTTTATGTTCGACTGGGGAATGAATTGGACCCTTAGGAACCTGCTGTTCATCTTCTCCATCAGATGACTTTCCAACTACACCATCATCAGTTTCTGACGTTCTTGGGGAATTACTGGAGGACCTATTAACTTGCAAGAGAGGAGGAGAATGTGAGTACACATTAAAGGTAGCTCCCATGTAGTTTGGATATATGGATGCTTTATATGAATTTCTGTCATCTCTTGGCTCTCTCTCTAATTCCATGGGCTCCTGCTTTATAATCTGGAACTTATTTTCAGGACTTCTACAGTTGCTTTGTATACGACTTGGTTGGGTATGCTCTACAGTTGATGTTTCAGATACATCAGACATTGAGCTTTGAGGAGAATGTTTAATGACAGAAATACAACTGCTGCCAACTATAGATGGTTCATGTTCATCTACAAATGAGTTAATATTTGATTTGGAACTCTGATAATCTTGAAAATACACAGTTGTTGAGCTACTGAGTTTCTGTATCTCTTGGGCATAGGCTGCAGAACTAATTAAACCAAACTTTAACTTCAATGAAAGCAGCTCTGCCTTCAAAGTGGCATTCTCTTCTCCCAGTGCAATTAGTTTGTTCTCTAAGACAAGGTCATTCAGTCGTCGCTTTTCACGAGATCTTTTGGCAGCTTCATTATTTTTCCGCCTTTTCTCCCAATACATAGCATCTTTCTTTTCATCTGGAATGAATTCTCGCTTTCTCCGGCAAGCTGAAGATTTGCTCTTTCCACTACTTGCTTCAGTAAGTAGAATATCTTCATTTGTAGACAACTCTTCAGATACTTCTGCTAAGGTCGACTTAAGTACCATGATTTTGTCCACATTGCTACTTGTGTCAACAGGTCCGTGCTCCTTTTTAAGGGTCTGCATTTTTCTCAGCTGCATCAGAAACAATTTGTAGATCTACAATAAGCAACAGGGCAAGCTATCTCCACAGTACTTCTCACTCCACAACTCGATAAATATAGTAATTTTAAATCCACGCACATGCTTCCTTTTCTTTCATAATCTCAGACAGAAGTGTCTGTCTAGAACCAATTTTCTTAGCAGATTCAATAATCTTCTTAAAACCCTGAAATAAATAGAGAATTTTATTACTATTTAGGAATTGTTCAAAACACACAAAAGTAGCCATTGACAAATAGTTTAGACAAGAACTTGGTTCATTAAACTGCTGTAATACGAAGACAGCTCAACAATGAAATTACTGATATTCTAAATTTCATGACACCTAGAGGTAACAGATTTGCTTCCAAAACAAATATTATATGATCCAAGGAAGAATCAATTAAAAAATATTTGAGTTTTGACCATACAGGAATACTGTCACAGAAGCTTCCATGATATCATGGCCAAACTAAAACCTTCCCAACACTTTTAATGGCAGGACATGAAGCATGTTGATGAGGCGCACTGCAAAGTATCCTGTTCCACATGAAAGCATCTCTCCTGAAAACAGCTGTGGTGTATGACTTAAAAATGCAATGTATTTGGATCCTTCATGGATTAAAAATAACATAAGCTGATTTAGAGAAGCTGGAGTGATTTCTATTGTCTTAAAATACCACCATTATCCACTGTATCTATTAAGCATGCAACTGCTGCTTTTGAATCCTGTAATATATATATATATATGTAAGTATTTGTATCCATCATATTAATTCAAAGTAGCAAGTTCACACACATAATTTGGCAAGTACCTAATGACTAAAAAAAATTGACAACAAAATTATGTAATTTTTTAGTATCTTACAAAGAAAACATTAAAATCAGTTTTGAAAAATACATTAGAGAACTAGCATTTAATTAAAAATTTGCATTTGACAAATAGTCATATTATGTCAGAGTAAAGTTTAATACCATTGAGGCATGTGCACCTCCAGGAAACAATATTTGCATTGAAGTAAAAGTTTAGACCCAGAAGCCTTACCATTAATAAAGAAAAACTAGCTTAACCTTTAGCTTCAGACATTTTAATCATTAAATTTGAACTTAAGAGTTTAAATTGGCCTTTGCTTGATTTAGTCCCTTTTAATGCAAAAATATTTATCCTCCTAAGATCACTTGGTCTTGATCTTAGACACAACTTCTAAGTTTATCATTTTCCGAAGTCAGTCATATTCCTGGTAAAAAAAAATGTAGTATGCCAAGTGCTTTTATAGAACTGACTATCGAACCAGCAATCACTCTTGCCTGTATGACCCAAAAAAAAAAAAAAAAAAAAACAAAACACCCCACCAAATAAAACCAGCCACTTCAGATTAATGACTCTATTTACTGGGAATGTTTTCACAATAGCTAATGGAACTAATTTTAACATTATCAGTCAAGAAAGTTATAAAAGAATTAATGAATTGTTTTCTGCCTCTTTCTCTTGTCTTTTCTAGAAGGCAAAGTGGAATGAGTGATGTATTAACAATTAAGCAAGGTCATAAAGACGAAGGTTTGAAGCTGGGTTCTGTTCCATCACACCATGCCAATTCTTCTGTCACAAAAAAATTAACACATTTAATAGAATAACTAAGTAGAATTTCCTAAAATCCATGGTTAATTACTGACATGTAATGATTTGTCTTTGATAATACAGCCCTAATGAAAAATAAGAGTTAGACGCCAGCCACACCAAAGACAGCATCTAATATTTTAGTGCAAAAGCAGCATCACAAATTGTCATGTTTGAAAAGAAGAAACATACCTCTAATACACAGTTACATAGTTAAACCCTGATCCAAAATTCTAAGTGCAGTCAAAAGGGAGCTTTCTGTCAAAACTGGAGGAGCTGGATCAGGTTTAAAACCAAAAAATGAACAGGAAAGCAAAGCAACAACTGTTTCTCCAAATTTTCAGTACAGTTTGATTTGCTGAAGTAGGTATATAGACATTTTGTCCATTTCACTGATACAGGGAATCAATGATTTAATATGCATATAAGTGCAACTCAACACTTAAAAATCATTGCTAAAACTTTAAAACAGAAAAAAAAAAAAAGAGAGAAGACAAGCCCACTTGACCTTTTGTCACATTTATGGAATATTCAGTCTCTGTACTCTGTAGCATCATTTTATACTAATAAAATACTAGGATTTCATTTTGTTATCTTGTAGAACTGCAAGTACACAGTTACTGATCCATAATTGTCTTGATCCACTACAATCACTGTATTCACCTGTATCAGTAGCAGACACCTTCCATGGCATGCAGCAGGAAGTTGTATCATGTACTGAATACCCATGAAATCATCACTTGTCCCTTAGCATGTATCTCAACCCCCACCTAAGCGAAAAAGTGTTCAAAACAACTTCTGTGAAATTTCATGTCCTTACCAGTTCACAGCTCTTACTGAATTTAACAATACTGGAGAGCTACAATCAAACCCAAATATTTGTTCTCCCAGAAAAAACACACTAATATGCACACATCATCATGATCATATATATATATGCATGCCATATAGCCTAGAACATCTACACTTACTTGAAGTGGCAGCAACAGCAAGGAATTGCTTATAGAATCATTGGATATTTTAGAAGAACAAAACCATACATTCAAAGATTAAATACTTTTTTTCTTTCCCTATAATATTCCCATTTTTTATTTCCATGTGATATAAAAGCAATGTTTAATCTTGAAAAAGTCTGTATCTGTATGATCTCCAACTCAAAGCTATTCCACTACAGTGTTTGTCCAACACCGTCATCTAGGGAAAATACTAATAATGGTAATAATAATTAGCAAAAAAGGTTTTGGATTGTGGGTTGTTTTTTTCCTAAATGAATGTTGACAAATGACATAGTTCATCAACACAACCATAATGATGGAAAAAATTCGACTGCATGCCCAAATATCCACCTGCAAGCCTAACACCAGCACCGAGCTGCACTTTGCCCAACCAGCTGCTGAGTTCATGTCCATCATTCCACAGGACATCTGCAGATATCTGCTCATTGTAGCACTGTTAACTCCTGTTTTGGCCAATCTCTCTCCTGTACACATTGTTCCTGGCACAAACAGACAGAACATAAGTAGCATGCAATCTACAGCAAATATTAAGCATGTATCAAAATGACCATGTTTTTGCATGCAATATTCAACTTTGCTCTCTGACAGAGTCCATCAGTAAAGCTGTCAAGAGAGACATGTAACCCACTGACATACTCATATAGGTTTGCTATTTATCCAGTTATACCTAATGCCACTACTTTTGTGAATTAACAAAACAACAAAAGATATTTAACTCCTCCCATATTTCTTGAGCACTTTTATTATGGTAACTGAAATTGTGGCTTTACAAACAAGAGTCAAAACCCTTGTTTAGTAATACTTCTCCATGTGGATTAGCCCAATGCTAAGTCTGTAAACAAATTAAATTCCATCTGATGATAATGGCAACATGCCTTCAATGGAACCAGCCATTTCACTTCACTTGCATTTTATAATTCCATTGGAAAACATGGGTATTTACACATAAATTAATGAACTGTAATGATTCCTCTGACTACATTTCAAATTCCAATATTTTCCCTTATGATTAATTTTTCAATTGCTTTATCACTCCCTCATAAAGTGTTATAAAACCAACATTTGGTTGGTTGATGTTAATGGCATTGAGTGCCAATTCTACAATGTAATAACACTCGACCCTATTAACTTAATTACAGAGCCAGTCTTGCTCCCACAGCAATTTTGCCATTGGCTTCAACAGAAGCAGAATACAATCCCAGATTCAAGTATTAATGAGACTGTTGTATAGGACTCATGCTATTGAATCAAAAAATTATGTATGCAGAAATCACAAAAACTTAATTTATCCATGGGACTTCAAAAAATACTGAAGTGACCACATGGCACATTTAAGATCTGATCCTGGGGATTTATGTATTCACACTGTAATAATTGAAAGGTCTCGAAATTTGGAGGACAGGGCCACTCTCAATCTTGCTCTCTTCTGTATTTAATTACATAAGTAATTTCTGGTTTAGAGAATGTATGTACCTCCTCATGTAACTTAGCTTCCCCATGGAATAACAGCATGTTTTCATTTATACTTAGCAAAATAATTCATGCTATTTCCAAGCATAATTTTTCAAACATAGCCTAGGATAAAACTCCTGTTTAATTCTACAGCTCTAGCATTTTGACAGTGATTCTATCAAATTGAATGAAATCCTATTTCTAGCTTTGGATGCTCAAACACAATTCAGTTTTGTATTATTGTGTCTACAAAAAGAATATGTATCAGTCCTTAAAAATGGAAGAAAATAGCAGTTACGTATAGCTCCTTGTTCTAGAAAAAAAACCCCCATGCCTCTATCATCACCACCACTATATGGCACACTCTAGAAAAACTCATATTAATGTCTTCACTTATTTTTAGTTGCTGTTGTCCATGTTTTGGATAGGTATCAATTATTTTATTACTGTCACCATTCTGCCCCAATTTATCAATTTTGAAAATCTGTCCACATACCAGATGAGCTGCTACAGAAACTCTTCATTAATTTGAAAGCTTGCATTCCAAATTTTGGAAAACTGAAGGATGTATTTTGCACTTTATCTTCAAAGCATTCTAAAAACAGTTGCTACCTATCTCAATACTTTTATGAGGTATTATTTACAGAAAAAAATATTCTCATCACACACATGAGGCAGGAAGCTGAGTTTAAGCTCAAATGGTGCATGCACAGCCTCCCACTGCTGAAAATTTTTGGAGGTACTCTACCTCCACTGCTTTCCACAAATTATGCCGTGAAACTCTGTACCTATCATTATCTATCTTTATCATCATCTATCATAATTCAGAAATCCTCTCCAACAGAGAGTATTTCCAATCTCCACTGAAATCCTTCAACATACTTCTTCTTGCCCTTTACCTACAACAGTTCGTGAATTTATGTTCTTCTGTTGAAGAAAAGCTTTAATACTGGCTACACTGAAAAAGTCATATCTCTGGGACAGATTTGTGGGCCAGAGGGTCTAGACAACATAAAACAAATGAAGTTAAAACTTTTTGAAAAAACCTAGGTGACTGCATTTTATGCTATGATGGACAGGCTATCCACAGTCACAAAGGGGAAAAGCATTTACAATAGAAATATTGCCACCAATTTCTGTTGTTACATAGTAAAATGCATAAGGACCATGAATATGTCACAACAGCATGAAGCAGTGCAGATCTATTGATCCCGTATGCAGTTTCCTTTTCCTACAACTTCATGTTGTGCTTAAGTAAGTGCTTACTGTTTCAGGACCGATGTGTAATTAGGTCAGTGGAACACTGATGATGATAACTTTGTACAAGATGACCCACTTTTGCTAAAATGTTGATTGTGTTATTGAAAGAAAAAAATGGAATATGTCCGCAAAATATATTCCATCGGGCACATCAGAAATCATTCATTATTACACTGTTTAATCAAATTTAAGAAAAAAGTGAGTAAGATTGTCATGGAACTTGAAATGCTATTGCAAATGCCTATTACCCAACTCCACACTGTACCCAGAAAGCTGATGTCATATGTAATTTTTACAAAAGGCTTTCATTGTTGGAAAAATTACTTAAGTTACTGTTTATCTTAAGAACTACAAATTAACTCATTGAAGTACAGCCTGCTTACCAAAGGTAAATTACAGAAATAAAATTTCTATTAGGAGAGCACAAAATATATATTAAGGGTAGTTGTTGTTCAGAGAAGGTCAGCCAAGCTTAGTAAGTGCAAATTTGCCCCACATTTTCTTTAATTTCCTTATGAAGATAGTATGATTCTGCCAGATCTGTTCATTTTTTTCCCAAAACAAGCTGCTTATTGCTCTGGTTCAAATGGTGAATAACAGGATCTAAGAATATTACTGATAGCACCAGGAAAAAGATAGAAACTGAGAAGGAAATAATTACATTAATTCCCTATATATTATACACACGTAAATAGGCAATTTAATAAATACCATATCACTTTCCAGTATTTTAATAAAGCTTCAATAGAAATAGCTGTTACTGAAGTTACAGTACTATGACAGTATGTTTCTCATTTCAATAGCTACTTGACAGCAGGAAGAACTAGGCTGTGAAAAGCTATAACTTAACAGCAACCATGTTCTGGAAATACAGATTTCTCTTAGTTACAAACCATTAAAAAAAACCCCAACAAAATCAAATATTAATTATTCTGACAAAAAGCAGCTTTCTATTATTGAACTGTGTTCCTAAACTGCCAACCATGGACCAGACCTTCAGCTGACCTAAATTTATATGGCTCTATTTAAAGGCAGCAGAATTATGTCAATTAATCCCAGCTGATGCTCTAAACATGCATCTTGTTATATAACAACTGAAGTAAACATATAAAATAAACACTGGCTGTAACATGGTGCTATCTACCACTCATGGCAAACAGAGCAGAGAAATAGCAATCTTTAAAGCTCCAACTTTGTGAGATGGTCCAGACCACTGCCCATGCTGAGCATTATTTTCTTTGTTGGGTTGCATTCCACTTGTAAAGAGAAGACTTGCAGCACTGGCATCTATACCGTCAGCTGTTGTGCAGACACCTCTGTAGCAAAAACTGGTTAATTATTCAAATGCTGCAGGACAGGCTGAAAATTACACCAAGGTGGAAAACTCAAGAAAGCAAAAAAAAGCTGTGTCTTAAATAAGGCATTCCTTCTAATAGAATATATATTTAATATCTGTCACAAAATTCAATCTCGTAGTATGCTATTTTGGACATGGGTACTCTTAATTCAACAAGTGAATTAAGAAAAAACATCGGGTGCCTAAGGTGGCTTTAGATTTATTTCAGATCTACCTTATAATACAATTTTTTAAATAACATGGCTTCTACCACACTTTTAGTCAAGTCCAAGTACTCCCTTGTTTCCACAATCTTGTTTTTGACAGTCATGCTTATCATCAATATTAGACAGTTACATTATCTTGTAGCTAGTAAAAAATATTTTCAAATACTGTAAGGTAATGCTTTAATACTGTAAAATATTAACATGGAAAACAATTGTAATTTTCTTTTAGAATGGACTGCAGGAATTGGCCATCTATTTGCATTTTTTTCTATTACATAGCCTAAGCACATTTATATCTCATAACTGGCTGTAATGATCATGGCAAGGTCACCTAGAAGAGTCAATTAAGCTGATGAGTCAGATACATTGCTTAACAGTGTGTAATAAGACTCAAACAGAGGATTTTATTGTTCATATTATTGCATCACAGTGATGTTATAACAGCAGCGAGATTGCCGTCTGGAAAAAAACTATTGCATAAGTGTAGTTTGCATAACTATTTGTTAAAATAAGTCAATTTAAAATGAGTTAAAGATTTATTTCATTTAAGAGTTTTATTTCAAGATAAAGGATTGAAAAAAAGCAGCATGGTACTGGTATCTTTCTCAGACCCTATTTTGACTCTATTGCAACAGAAAGAATGTCTGTATGTTCTATAAATTTCATCCAAAGCAAGGCATATACTGTTCCTTCTTAAGAAGAGATAAGCTGTGTGGAGGTCATGTAAGTTTATACTGCCCATGGGAAGACTCTTAACTTTTTGACACCTTCACATCAGTTTCTTAAAAACAAAAAAAATCCCTCCCGAGGCCTCAAAACAAATTCAAAACAACCCCCACCAAAACAGCACAAACGTGAGGCTTTGGATGCAAATTCAGGAAGCTGGATATTTTAAAAGCTAATTAAAAGCCCTTTGGAGCACGAGTTAAAAATATAAAGTAAATGAAAGTGGAAGCAGAATATTCTAAAGCATATTAGCATTTTAATAGTCAAAGACATCTGTAATGTGAGAACTTTTGTAACGATAACTGTTAGTGCCAATGTTGCTAACAATCCTTATTTAGTAGTCCTTGAACTTGCTGGTTTAAAACAGATTTTTGGGCCAAAACGCCAAATCTTTATTCATTCGAGTTTCCCATCAACATCAACCTTTTGATTGAACAAGGACCATAAATGCTATGTACACAGCAATATTTCAAACGAGACTCTGGATTTAATTAATTACTGAGGAGGGCAAAGATAACTCAAAGTAGGCTACATACACACTGGAGCAAACATAACAAAACGAAGTGCAATCATTCAAGTCACAAGGACAACAACAAAACCCCCCAAAAAACAGGGTTGTTTTTAATACAACAGTAACTCCAAAAGAGCCTCACTGTCAAGGCTGTACTTGGCCCCAACAATCAAGTAGCAGAAAAGTTTATGCAGTTACCAAGAATATTACATTTTTTAAATACTTTGCTGCTACTTCCTACAGCAGGTACAACGAACATAAAGCCTGTGGCTGGGGTACCCAGCTGGGAGGTTTTTGGTAAGAAGCACAGTGATGTTGGTTTCACCTATTGGAGAACCGGTTTGGTAAGCAAAAATTTTAAAAAAATAAAAATAAAAAATAAATATCACCTCATCTTGAAAGGCAAGTTATCGTCAGCAACTTTCATGCTATATTCCCATCGAGGACACAGCACAAGCTGGCCCCGAGTACAAAACATACAGCCAATGCGATGCCTAAGTGACTTGGGGAAAAAAAAAATAAATTACGAATTGGGCAACGACGATATTTTTTTCCCCTTTATGATGTTGTTGTTCGTTACGTAAGAAACGAAGGAAAACGTTCATCTCGTGCCTACCTGCGAGGCCTTTGTCTGGCGATCCCTGCCTGCAGGCGACGGTGGGACTAGGGGGGTGATGGGCAGCGGGGTGGGGACGCTCCGCGGGGCGCGGTGCGGGGCCGA
>VZUI01089335.1:0-53848 GCA_013401135.1 Cettia cetti
AATAATAATAATAATAATAATAATAATAATAATAATAATAATAATAATAATAATAATAATAATAATAATAATGCTATGGTTATTGTTTTTACTGCTATGGTTATTATTATTTTATAATTTTACTTTATTTCAGTTATTAAACTGTTCTTATCTCAGCCCATGGGTTTTACCCTGTTTTGATTCTCCTCCCAAACTTGTGGTAGGGTGGTAAGTGAACAAGCAGCTCTGTGGTATTTTGTTGCTGTTTGAGGTTAAATCACAATAACCCCCTGAATAAAAAGCAAGATGGACCTGTGTAAAGCTACAAAAAGCAATTACAACTCAAAAGGAAATGTCAGAATCAATTAACAATTGAAGAAAGTGAACAGAGCTCTGACTTATAAGAAAAGGATCTCAGTGGCCTTTACAATCTTTGAGAAAAAAAAAGAAAGCTGAGCCCTAAAGATTTTAAATGTGTATATGTTAGCAGCACAGTGACCTTTCTACTGGACTTTACAGGTGTAAGTTTTAAGGTATTGCACTTACAGCTTTTCACTGTATAGGAGATTCCTATTCACATTTTGAAGAATGGGCATGTAATCTCTCACAGGAAAATTAAATATAGCTTGCAATAAAATGGTCACTAGTGGAGTAGCCAGGGAAGAATTACAATTTTCATCCTATTTCCCAAAAGAGCAGACAGGAAAAAGTATTTCAGCTGCAAATCAAAGAACAAAGGTTTCTATTACCTTGTGCTTTCAGTCATAAGAAGCTGCCCACAACATTATATTCTTCAAGTTCAGATACACTGGACGTTTTATTCTGTTGTTCTTTGTTGGCTTTTCCCCATAAACAAAAATGCACTAAAGCAAAGTCTTCTGATTTTCTAACATCTCTTAGAAGAAAGAAATTCTAATGTTTACAGTAACTATGATACATCATAAATGCAAAATGCAAAATAAAAGAACCAAATAAACAAAACAGGGACATTTTCTGTTTAGAATCATCATTTCCCTGCATAGCTGGGAGAACACATGGAGTGTTTTAATCCATAGTTGTGCTTAGTGAAACTAGCTTGTTGTGGCTGAAAGCAGCTATTTATCTATGCCTAATGGAGCAGGAATCAGATTTGGTGAGAAAAGGCCTAACAAAATATTTCACAGGGATGGGAAAAAATACTAAGCCCTTCAGACTTCTGCAGTGTATTTCATTGTTCCCACCATTTAAATATTTTGGGACTAAAGGTAGAAGACTAAGCAGTAGTCTTTGTTTCTTTCTTTAACCAGTAAAAGCAATAGCAGAAAAAAATAACCTTAATAGGGATTCATATCTAATCTCTGACATTAAAAGCTGCTAATATAACAGGGGTCCCAAATACAAATTCCTGTTGAGATTTTTGCTCTTTTCTTGGATACAAAATCAAATGCCACAACAGCTTACTAGTTAAGACTAGCTATTTGCATCTACTGCTCTGTACTGCAGTGTTCATGTTTGTATTTGCTGCAGTTTGGTAGGAATCTTTACATTTTAAAGAGATTTATCTCTGTATTTATGATCCTATTTCAGGACTGAGGAGTGCTTGAAAAGAATATTCAAAGCAGAGGCTTTGTCAGACTTACTGACATTCGTGGTAACTGCCTCTGGTACACTTTCAACTTTATTTCCAAAACTTCACTGGTAATTCTCCTGTTTTTTCTATGAGAAAAATACTGCAGTGCTGTAGAACACCTTGATCTAACAGGTTTTCATTTCCATATGCATCTGTCTTTACAAATCAGGCTCATATTTCAGCTTTGCTTGATGCAAATGGCTGAGAGAGGATTTTGAAAAGGGGTGGGGTTAATGGATTAAAGGAATATTGGCTTTATCCCCAAACTACTTTCAGATGTGGATAAATGATAGAGTTATTCTGGTAGCCTGGGCACCAGGCTGCAGCGATCAGCAGAATAGGAATGGTTTGTCCTCCTGCTGTACAGGAGGAAAAGCCAGACTGGCTGCTGCCAAGGAAAGACCTTTATGTGTGTGGACTGAAGGAAAAAACAGCAACAGCAAATTTTGTTTTCCAGGGCTCCTCTTCTGGTAATCTCTTTTGTACTGCTGAGAAACTTGAAACAGCTCTACAAGTCTTAAGTTCTCCCTGATAACCAGAACCTGAAAATGATGTTGTTGGTCAAGACAGAATATTGCTTTATTTCTGCTACAGGATTCATCACATTCTTCTGAAAGTCACAGGTCATTTTTATGACATACACTTATTTTACATTTACATGGCGCATAGTTTTTAAATTAGCAACATTTTATTTCCTTGTGACTGTCACAATAACCAGTCTCATGTAAATTCACGTAACAGTTGAAAATAAAGCAAAAGCCAATATTCTAGTCCAACTCACTGAATTGCATAAACTTGGACATAAAATTTATTCAATTTAGTGAACAGATCCCATTTTTGGCGAGTAATCACAAAGGCTCAGTGCCAGTTCGTTATTTCTATCATTCAATCATAAAAACTGATATATGCTATTAATATGCTATTCAGATACTGAATGCCAGAAATAATCCTGGTGTTAAATCAGACTTCTTGCATTATTCATGATGTTCCCTGTAATATTATTTTTGCAACTCAGAGAGAAACAAGCAGTATTGCTACTTTGGGAAATAAGTCACATGAAACTGTCTTTCATGGCCATCTGAAGAAATTGAAAGCTTTGATTTAATTAAAGGCACATATCTATGTTACTGCAATGTTGAGGCTGAGTTTCATGTCAAAAAATCAATTTAAATGCCCAAAAAAAGTACACCAATACTTTCTATTTAAGATCTTTCCTTAAGGTTTCTGATTCTTATAGCAAGGTTAACTACTCTATGCCATGAAACAAATATATTTTGAAGAATATGTTTTTTAAAATGGCAGATTTAAAGCAACTAATATGTCATCTGACTCAGTGGTAGTCACTAGGGTAGTGTGATTAAAAATATACGGTTGACAACAAAGAAGGGAGCAACAGGGCTGAAATGAAATCTAATATTTGACTCTTCAGTTTAAATGATCTTGTAACACCAGTGATTTCTACCTAGTTCTACCTAAATTTTTATACCCCCTGGACAGCAAAACCACACTGTGCCAATTGCTATGTCCCATAACTTGAGTTTTGTCTTCATAAAAGACTGCATTTCTAAAACATAAGTGTGAGAAATCATTAGCTTTCTCAGTGGGCCCGCTAATGTAGTATTTAAGACCTGTACTGTTACTATTAGTAACATATTTAAGGAAAGCATTTGCTATCATTATGGGTTTTTTTGGATTACCTCACTCTTACAAGCCATCAAAATCAATTTATATATATCACTCTCTGTACATGCCTAAGAAGGCTGTGTTTTAGAATCTAATTATTTTTAACTCAAAGCATCAAGCAAGTTTCATATTGGAAAGCCTTATTATTTGTTTGTCTTTTCATCCTGAAAGTCTGCATTCATTTTAAGCAAGAAAAAATTAATGACTGAAAGGCGCTGGTGCAGAAAAGTGAAAAAAGGGTTACTTGAAAGGAGTTCTCATGCTCTGAAAAAGCTTCCTGTTTCATTTTTTTTCCTTCCCTCCCTCCTGTTTTTAAATCTTTACAAGGGTAAGGTTATTTGTGGTGTTTTCAAATGCCTCCTGCCATACTGACTGTGATGCATTTCCTAACCTTTACTCTGGCTTTGACTGGGTGATCCCAGCCAATGTGTCAAGGGAATGGCTCTTCTGCAGAAAAATTAAATTCTGTCATACCCAGTTGTTTGGTTCCACATTGTGACAGACTAGTCAAAAAGTTTATGCATTTTTAATAGAAGCTATAAAAGAGTGAAATTCGTGGAATCAAAGGAAATTTAAAGTACAAAAAGATAACTGATTTTTTTTTTCCATTACAGCTCTTGACTTGTTCTAGCATGTTCTTAACATAACCTTTGCAGTCATAGCTTCTCATGTATTTCTCTATTTTCTTTTGTGACACTCACTGTGCAATGTCATCAGATAAAACCTTTTCTGGGTATTTGAAAGGCTGAGCAATAGGCCAATGTGAAAAAAATAGAATGAAGATGGTCAGATGTTTATTGTGTAAGTTTTGTGAGACTGAGGCAGGATCATTCGACAGTGCCCCAACTAGCTGCAAATGAACCACACCAGATGTGCAAAGTTATCATCAGCACTGAAATAAAGAAAAAAGGAAAAGCTAAAATAGTATATAATCATAAGTATATTGCATAAACACCTCTTGAAGTACATTTTTCACTGTAACTTAAATTATATTATTTATAACATCTCCAAATCCAGGAAAAGTCTAAACCAGAATATCACAAAATTTAGACTTGAATGAAAAACACTTAAAGAAAAATAAAATGGGGAGCTGATAATTTAATTTAGAAGATTCTCTACCTGTCTTTCCAAGGAAAGGCATCTCACAAAAGATGTTTCAATAACAATACATTTAACAACAAAGTATTCCTGAGTACCCATTTCTTTTCAGATCAAGCCAAGATTTATCTGAAAATTAGTGAAAAGTCTTTTATTTCTTTGTGATTTGTGTTTTGCAATATTTGTGTTTCTTTTTATACAGAAGTTTAGCAACAATTAATTTCAAAGGAGCAAATATCAGTTACATCTACTCCCAGTTGCTGTTCATGCCAAAAATCACTTCATTCAATGTCTGATGTGAATGTTGCCATGCTTGATAGTGCCTTTACTGTTTGCCATAGCAAGGCACAAGTGCCTGCTGAAGTTGACCCAGCCACATTTTTACCCTTTGGAGACTTCAGTGTCCGTTTGGGTCAGACAACTCTGTTGACAGTGTGCTCCAGCTGTTTCATGCTTGCTAGTGCTTTCCAAAAAATACTTCCACTTGTCTCTACACACATCCAGCAGACAATTGGTGGTGGCCATGTCACTGCTACACTGACTTCCATAGACACATTTGCAAAAACTTATCAGGAAGAGGAATATTTCAGGAATATCTACATTTTCTGCAAGAAAATAAAGCTGAATACAGCATTCTTAACATTGACAAAAGGAGTGCCTTTGTTTGCTCTCAGATAAGTTTGAGCAGAAAGACAAGCAAATGGAAGGCTATCAGGAAGAAGTGCTACTGTGTGTTTGGAGTACAGGGAAGTTAGTCAGATGCTGCCAAGATAATTGGCAATTGAGGTCCAAGTTGCCAGGTACGTATTTGGACATCTAAGTAGAGCTCTGCTGCTTAAAAAACTTGTTCCTCTCTGTGTTGGCCTATGTTTGGTACATTTTGCATTAAAAACTTCAATAAGAGTCAGAAAAACTGACTCATTTAGAAGAGAGTTTGGAAAGCCCCTCTGTAGCCCAATGCTGTCCCAAGGGAGATGCAGTAATCACCCCAGAGTTGAAGCGGGAAAAGAGGAAGTTTAATTTTTCTACACCTTTTATAGATTTCTAAAAAGGAGACCAGATTGGAAGACTGAGGTTCAACCTCTTCAACTCCACTGGTCTTAGAAAGTGTCCATCAATTGTCCTTTAACAGAAAGGAATCCAAAAACATGACAAAAATTCTATAAACATTATTTTGTTTACATGAAATTTCTGACTCCAAGGCTGAAGGCTGGGAAACAAAGTGACACCCCTCCTGCCACTGTCAGCCCTCCTTTTACTCCCTTGACCTTGGGGATAACTGAGGCCCAAACCTGGATTTGTTGTTGAGGATCTGTCAACCTTGGGCTCTGGCAGGAGATATTTTAGGGCTGCTACTAACTGCAGACAGCAGTGATTTTCTACAGAGATCCCAAGTAATCTTTTGTAACAAAGAAAGATTTAAAATGTGTCTTATGTACATGATACAGTAAGAAAAAAAAACAACAAAAAAAAAACCCTACATGCAGTTTTTTAAAATTGAAGTGGCCCCAGTGAAGCTGAGGACAGCCTGGAATATCTCCTGTCTTATGCCAGCATACTGCTAAAAAAGAAAACAAATTCATGAATAGAAATGTGAAGCCAAGTCATGATTTTGCAAAACTCAAAAGATACAAAATAAATCTTCATTTTGAAAGGCTGGAAGATGAGTTCTCTGAAATGAAGATATTTTTCTTCTTTTCCCAAATATTACCTTTTGCAGGAGGATGCTGCAGGAGGTACATTTCAACATTAAAAGGTGTCATGATATCTTGGAGGAGTGTGTGAAATCTTAGGGCTGAAGGAAATTCTGCAAATGGCTTCAAGCAAGTCAGCAGGATGCACAGGGGCAACAGGCACCTCTGTTAGGACATGCAGCTCACCCACTACCATCACCGAGCACTTTTTCCAACCAAACATTGAATTCTCAGCCACTTGCAGCAACAGGCAAACAGCAGGAAATATCTGAAATTAAAACAAATATGTGGAGTCAGGATAGCAACACGACATGGATAAAGGTAAACATCAGCTCTGTTAAAGAGAGGTGAATACAGTGGGTTTTGGAGACCTGGGATTGCTCCTTCCAGGCACACTGGAGCCAGAGTTGTTCATTGCTCAAGCCAAGGGGTTTTCTCACCCTCCAGGTGAGAAGCAGGATGCTGAAATTCTCTCTCCCTAGGTCTCAGACTGAATGCATATCACCATTCTAAACATATACTCACTGAATACAGACAAGGCTGGATGCACAAACCAACACGGCAATTCCTTAGAAAGATCTGGTGACCAAGATCCATGAAAAATGCCTGGGGCAGGGACTGATGGCTCCATGCTGGGCTGAAACAGGGTTTGTCCAGGGTGGGAGGGAGCCCCTGTGGGGGCTTAGCAGGAATGGTGAGGACTGGTGGTGCTCTCAGGACCATGACAAGTACAAGTCAAAAAACCTACTCCTCTCAAGTCTTACATAAAAGATTGAAGGATATTTGTCTCTTTACCAGAAAGGTAGATAATATTGGGAATAATTACTCCTCTCAGCTAAATAGAGTAACCAAAACCAGTAAAAATAAGACCTACAGTACAGTAAGTTATCAAAATGTACATGCCTAATGTACATTTTAAATGTACATCTCAAAGTGTACATGCTTAGGATCAGAACTTAGTGATCTAAGTTTTATGCTTAGTAGACATTGTTCAAATAATACCCATATGAAGAGAACATCTATATTACAGCACACACTGTAAGAAAATGAGTATTCTTGAGTCTGCTACAAAAACTAACTCTAATAGCACTTATTTGACATTAAATTTGACATTAGATCCACTCTTGGGCTAATAGAGACATTTTCAGTATTAATGAAACTAATCCAGTACTACAGATTTCTGCCTACTCGTTACAGTAATTTATTCATAAAGTGTTCAGTTGTTCCTGGGAGATTCTGATGGAGAGCTGTACTCAGGACAGACATTTCCAGGAGCATTTCTAAACTAGTTTCTGGCTTATCTCTGTCTTTTTCCCTTGGTGTCTCTGTTGAGCTTCTTCAAGTAGTCGAAATTTGAAAACATCCTATTTAAATATTTTCTAAAATGAATCAATGATTGGTGGGAATTAAAATCTTTAAATTTTCACATTGGTGTGTTTTCAGAGCAGCATTTTTCTGGCTGTCATACATTTTGTGAGATAGGCTGAGGGAAAATTATGTAAAAAAAAAAAAATCCCCTGAAATTAAAATAAGCAATAAAGATAGTGTTTATTAGTAATTTGAAAATATTTTTTAAACTGTTCACACTTTCTGTCTGGAAATACCAGAGAGAAGATAATTTGAGCAGCTACTTTCAAGTAATCACTTACAGGAAAATAATACTTAGAATCTAGTGCAAAGTTTATGTAAGGTAACCAAAACCAGCAGGACAATAGGTATGACTATGAAAGCAAAACTGAAAAGTGACATTGCAATAACTTAGATCATCTGACAGGAATATTTCCAGGTCATCTGCCTCTGTGTCTCCCATTCGCAGGCCTAACTGGTCACATGGCCACCATCTCCCAACATCTCACCTGAAAAGTTTCCATGGCTGCTCAGCGATGTGCATCTACCGGGGATGACAGTGGGTCTCCTTACTCAGATTTTCCAGGAGATTTGTTTTGGTACCCTGCTGACCAGGAATCATACAACTGTTATTCTTTTTCTTTGCAACATTGAGAACTGAGCTACATAGCTATGTGTTCACTGGCTGCACTCTCAGAGTAAAGTGCTTAAACACTCGAACGACAAGGCTAAGTGTCACTATATATAAAAATAATTTTTGGTTCCTGAGCAAAGTGTGAGTCACCTTCTAATGTAACCATCATTGTTGTTTGAAACAGTGTTAAACCATATCTCACTCTTTTTATCTCTTGTATTATCTTCTTTACTTCTATTTTAGTCTTGATAACTTCTGTAACAGATTGCTGTTTTTCTTCTTAGCATTACATCAGAATTGCCATTATTGAATGCCATTTAGATAATTTTTCCATCATTCTGCTTCCTGGACATCAAACAACAATTTGATCTATTCAGTTCTTTCTTTATACTGAAAGAACTTAAAAAAAAAAAATACTGTCAGTTCTAGATTTTTCATGAGCTCAAATTCTCATTAAATACTTTAAATTTACACCTGAAACCCAAGAATAAAATTTTGAGCTTTTTGAAACATGTAGTAAAACTCTTTCGAATATGTCAATATTAACGTTGACTTATCAGAATCCATTCAAATATTATATTACTGAAATGAATCCTATTTTGTAATAAGATGCAGTAATTTTAAATATTCCACAAAGGAAACTTCAGGAGGAGAAGAAGAAATTTCCTAAACAAGTATTCAAAAGAGCTAACTTGGCAATCCTAGATGCAGAACTAATAGCCAATAGCCTTACTCTTAGAAAAACTTCTACAATTAAGGAATTAATCAGCAGTATATTAGTCTTGATTAAAGCAAGTCACTTCTAAACTCAGTGAAGTCTTTCAGACTATTCTAACTTAATTCATCCTGTCATTATGCAACTTTATGTTGGGTTTTTTCTTTCAAGGAGTATGTCAGATTAGTAGACATTAAACCACTCTTTGCTGTTACCCTTTTCATTTCCTACCAGCATCCAGGCTTCACCTCCAGTATTTTTCCTTCTGTTAATTTAAGAGGGATTCCTACTGTACAGATTAAAAATAAAGATTTAAAATTGCCAATTAGTCTGATCAACATCCTTGACATTTAAATATATATGTAAAGTTATTTTGCTTCACCTGCTGCTGATATTTGTGTATTTGCTACAAAATTAACTCTGTGTCTGATGTCTAACCTGAAGAACTCTGCCATCAATGTTTCAGCCGAGTGTGTAAATTAAGGGGGATGGACAATAGCCTACCAGTTAAATTTTGCTGGTGGTGATTTTATCTCTGACACACCTAAGTAAGTTGAATTGAAAAAAAAACTTCTTTCCACGCTATTTAAATTTTTAAAAATTACTTTCTCAGATGAGCGTGAGTAGGTGATAAAATTGCATTACCTATAAAATAGTAATTCTTGTTGTTATTATTATTATTATTAAAGCTTATCTAAACACAAGAGCCCAGTCTTGTCATTGCTTAACTGTCTGCTGAAAAGCAGAAAAAACTCTGAGAATATGCAGAGGAAGGTAAAAACTTGATGGATTACAGTATTAGGTCAGTAATCAAGAGACAATCAGCTTCTGAGAAAGTGTGAAAAAAGAAGCCTTTGATAAACAGGCAGAAAAAATAATGAGGCAAAACACTGCATGTCCTGTCCATAAAAACATGAAAAATGGGATAGAGGAGGAAATGGATGCTTAAATTCCAGAGCATAGTTTAAAAATCCTAGCAGCATTGCTAGAGAAATAAAGGCTTAAATTAAATGAAGAAAATTTGCCACAACTTCAGAAGAGAAGCATCACGAATGAGCAAAGAGAAATTCGAGGTAAACTGCAGGGAGTATATCTTTTGTGAAGCCTTTGAGATCCTTCAGCTATGGAATAACTTAGAGAATCTCTTGAGAAGGTTTGTCTCCTGGTTTTTGTTTTTGTGAATACTACTGCTGCATTTGGGAGTTAGTAACTGTACTGGGTTTGCACAGCTAAGATTTGGTAGCTGGGGTTGCTTTTGTGAGAAGCTGTCAGAAGCTTCCTCCATGCCTGGCAGAGCCAATGCTTGGCAGCTCCAAAGGCTCCAAGAACTGCTCCCTGTGGAAGAGTGACCAATGTTGCAGCAGTTTCAGGGGCGCTATTGCCTGTGGGATGGACTCACATTGCAGGGTTCACAGGGAGCAGTTGCTCATGAGATGGACTAACCTTGGAGAAGTCCGTGGAGAATTATTTCCCCTGGGAGGGACCCCATGGTGCAGCAGGGGAACAATTCCTTTAACTGAGCAGCAGGAGAAATAACGTGTGATGAGCTGACCATTCCCTACCTCATCATGCCTCTGGGGGAGGAGGTAGAGCTTGAGAAGGAGGGAGGGACAGGGGGAAGCTGTTCTAAGAGCTTATTTTCCTTCTCATTATCTTACTCTGATTTTGTTAGTAATAAATTCATTTAATAGCTCCAATTCTAGGCTGTTTTGCCTGTGGCAGTATCTGGAATGATCTCTCCCTATCCTTATCTCAACTTCTGAACCCTTTGTTATGTTTTCTCTCCCCTGTCCAGCTGCAGAGAGGAATGATAAAATGGCTTTGGTGAGTGTCTGGCATCCAGCCAGCAGGAGCCCACTACATCAGCATTGTGGGGCTGCCATGCCATCATTTATTCCAAATTTCCCTGGTTTATTTATGGGCTTGTACAACAGATCTATTGCATTCTAAAAAGAGTCCAGTGTTAACCAGTGCACGACTCATTGAATATCTGCAGTCAATATTTCCCAAAGAGCTATAAAGCATATGCATAATTTTCAGTATTTTATGGATGTGAATTATTTTACTGTATTTATATATAAAATACTCAAAAGAGCAAAGGTGTATCCTCAACAATCATATTTAGAATATGTTCTTGGATGCCTGCTACTACTGCCAATTTTAAGAAAATGTGTACATTGATTAGTTCTCCTGAAAGTAGCATCTATAAATTGATTTAAACAGTGATGAGTGACAGACTGCCTTTTTTTAAAATTGGCTCCAATGGTTATGTGAACAGATCCTGCTGCTAGAAAGGCAAGGCAGATGTTATTTTTTGAGTAAAACAAGCAAAGCCTCACTTCTCTCAGCACTTGTTAAATTCCAAAGACGTTTTCAGCAGAGCTAAAATAAAGGTTATCAAGTTTGTATTTCTTTTAAAAATTAATCTATAATGACTTTCTAAACACCTGTGTCTTGCAGAAGAATAATTAAATGCTTCCTTTAGTGCTTTTTAATTCAGAGTATCACATAGGTTTTTATTCAAAAAAAGACAATGGTTAAATTTTCTTACTTTTAAACCCAAAATTTATAAATATAAATAATTTTAGACTAATAAATGGCATTTATTAAAATAAATAAAAAATTTAATTTTTTAAAGTATTTAGTTGTTCATGTTAAACATTTACCTTTCCCCCTAAACAATTGTAGTTCCAGCAATATTTAAGCATTTCTAAAAGACAAGGGATCTACTTCCATCTCTCTATATATATTTTATTTCAGGTAAATATTGCAATGTTATAAAAATGTAGGACATACATCTCTAAATTTTAAAATCATATATTATAGATTATTATAGATATTTTGTTTTTATTATCACACTTTAATTTCAACATCAAAAGTTTGCTTCTTAAATTTATTTTCACAATGTTGTAAGCTGTAGTCTTTGCAGTATAGGGTATAAAATACAAAAACTTTGTAGATTCTGAAGCAAAGCAATATGTCTTTATTGGCTGTAGTTCCCTCCGTTCCACATAGTCTGCTTTCTCTTATAGTAAATTAGCATCAGAACAACACTGATGGCATGCTTGATCTCTTGTTATATGAAGTAGTTCAGTCATTACTTCAGGCTGTGTAAAATACCACTGTTGTTCTCCCATACATATTAAATAATATCTCACATATTATGAAATATTGAAATGAATACATTGAAGTCAGATTTTTTTGAAATTTCTTAAAGCCAAGGACATAGCCACTAGATAAAGCTGTGTCATAAAAATATATTTATAATGGCTGCTACATAAATTTCAGTATTTGTCTATAAAATACCTCTTGAAATACTGTAGAAGTATGTAAATCCAAACTAATGAAAAGAGTAGCACAAAAACTACAACTAATGTTTAAAAATTAATATCTTCAGTAATAGTTTTCTTCTAGAACATTAACTCAAACCTATTTCACCTGATTTCTGGGCATTAGTGGAGAACTAGGTGATATAAAAGAAAAAGAGCATTCTTCTAAAAGTTGAGGATGAAAGAAAAGTCATGGACGAAGGACAGGGACACTAGGTGCCTTCTCACAAGAATTCAGCTCAGCCATCCCTTCTATTCCTGTGACACTATACAGGCATCACCTCAAATCTTGGTTTTAAACAAAAACAAAATAAATTTAAACAAAAAAAATTACAGGTTTCCTCAAGTGCAGATAATCCACACAACTATTTGTGCGGTATAGTTAAACCTCAGATGCGTAGAACACACTGTTCTTCAGGCAGGCAACCAGATCTGGTCTCGGATGCTCTGACTTGGAAAAACTGATATCTGTTTCATTCTTGAGAATATTCATTGTACTCACATTGAAATCCAATTTTTTTTTTACCCCAACTGAATCATTATAATAATTATCATCATTAAAAGTACAAGTGTGTCTGGTTTTCTCCCCATGTGTTCTTTAAAGGTGGACTTTGGAGGGTCCAGAAAATGCTGATAAAGAAAAACCAGCTTATAACAGAAAAGTAATTTTTCTGACAGAGATCTTTGCAGTTTTAACACATTTAACTAGTAACACATTTAACTATATCTGTTTGACAAATATACATATCTGTCAAACATGGAGCACAGTAATTTCTACCACCCAGACAGATAGGATGATAGTGCATAGAAATAGGAATTCTCTCTGTCTAGAGTATGGGGACAATGTTTTATCTACTCAGCTGAATAGCACCAATATAATTCCAGCAGGCTTAGCATGTGCTGTCTGATTTTTTTTCCCCTGCCATCTGCAGCATATGCAATCACATTGCAAGGAAACCACAAATCTCCCACTGAGGTCATTTTTCGTTGTTCCTACTCCTTGTTTAGAAGTACATAAGCTATCACCAGGTAGCATAGTAAAAAAAAATCTACTTTTTTTGTAAGTTGCCCTTTTTTTTGGGAAACTATCACCAAATCAAAGAGCTGGTTTAAATACCAATTATTAACCAGTTCAACAAATATTCCAAAACTGTAAATATGATAATTGCTGAACAGACACAGATGCATGCTACACTACACACAAAATTCAGTCATGTTTTCTTCCTAGAAAGAGATTGTATGTGGTTTGAATTTTTATTTTATTTTTAACTTTGTTGGTTTCCTGATATATATTGAATATATCATTAATATCCTGAATATTGGTGTATTTTTGTAGAGAGAAATGTCATTATTCAGCATAAATAGCAAGCTCTACACCTATAGCAAATTTAATGAATGAATAAAACTAGTCCCTTTCGCATAAAGGTTAGTCTGACTCTAGGTTGTGGCACTTGCCCTTGTTAAGAATGAAGAGCTTCACTCAGCCAATATATCAAGCAACAATCAATTTATTAATTCATTATTTCAATAAGTGTGAGCAAAACAGCACGCTGGGCACAGTGGGGGTTTCCCCTCCAACTGCACACCAACTACAAATTTTTGCAGGTATTTATTGAACATTTTCATAAGCATTTATCAGCAGGTTTTTTTGATGGTTTCCTTCTAGTTTCTATTTGTGAAGTCCAATTTCTATACTCCATTGTAATCAGTTCCTATTGGTGATGTCTAATTTCTATAACCTAAGGGTATAAATTTCTATAACCTAAGGGTATAAATTAATAAAGATGATGTCCAGCTTCCCTTCTTCAGAAGCAAAACATCAGAGATGGTGGAGTCCAGCTTTCCTTTTCTGGGATCATAAATCTTTGAAGGTGATGTTCAGCTTTTTATCTTTAGGATGGCAAATCAGTGGAGGTGATGTCTAGCTTCCCTTCTCAGGATTGTCTAGTTTTCCTCTCCAGGATCTTGAATTTTAGCTGGGGAGAAGCTAATTTCCTTCTTTTATTTAAGTGATCACAACTCCTTTATATATTTTAGGCTATAGTTTAAACTTCTTGTTACAAAGCAGGTCAAAGCTTATAATAATAATATTAAAAGCATATAAAAATAATTCAGCACTCTTCTAAATGTTAAGAAAACTTGAAATTTATATTGTGAAAACTCTAAAACTCACATTATTCACTTATAAGCAAGCAAAATATCTGTCTAAAAGCCTTTTTCATGCTTCCTTTTTTATTTGTTTGTCTTCTTATTAAAGCTCATCCTTTTATAACTGTCTTATGGCCTTGTTCCACACATTTCACAATTACAACTACACAGGCCACCTTCTTTTACCTGACACGAAACACAACCCCATGTGTTCTTTAAAGGATCTAGAAAATCCTCATGTACATCCTCATGGATGTGGAAATTTGCAAGAGCAGTCTAGAGATTTTTGCATGCTTACTATGGAAATAGTAGAAGGAACCTAAAAGGAAATGTGAAGTTTCTTACCCATTAAGTATTACCCCCAAACCACCCTTCCATTTAGCTGCTTAGCATGTATGTATTTCTCATGTATATATTCAGACTGTCTTCAGTCAGTTTTGTTTACAGAACTGTCAGTGAATGCAGCTACCTTGGCAGCCAAGACCCTTTCAGTGTATCTTCTCAGGATCTAGACCTTCCCAGTACATGGAAGATGATATTCTACCCTTAGACAGACCAGTGGTTTTCACCTCCTACTTAGAAATTTTATACTTTAAATATGCTGTTCTCTAAGAGACAGAACTTATTCCCTTCTCATTTTCTAGCACCTCTGCAGTGGTAGCACTGGCCCAGGGTGAAAAAGTGCCTGAAACTGGGCTATTCAGTGTGTTACTGTGAGTGTTTCTCATGGGAGTAATTGGACTAAAGAGGCCTCTTACACATTCTCACAAACACAATCTTTATTTTTCTATATCACTTAGCAGTTCTACTTGCACTTCAAAACAAGTAAGGGTGTAAATATAAAATGGCTCTAATTGCAATAACATTGTCTGCAGCTGCCAGGAACAGTTTGTACCAAGGAAACTCTGGGCATATGCTGATGTGACAGCCATTGGCAGGGCTTGGTTGCATATGTTGCACTGTCAAAACACCTTTTTAACTATCTCAGAGGGATAATGCTGTTTTCTTCTTAATTTTGAGATAAAATACAGAAAACAAATTAGTTTCTGGAGAGTTTCTTGTCGAGGAACCACAATGTATTATGCTTTTTTGCCCCCGTAAGTTTTAGTTCCTGTTCCCGTGTCCATGAGATCAGACTTACCTTCTTTCAGGGTAATATCATGATGTCATAATTGTACAGAAATTTTTCATAACCATATATTGATAGCCTCCATATCAAAAGTAATTATGATTGGGTGTTCTAGAAATTTTATTACTGTTCATTCCTTAGAGGTGAACAAAAGAACACTTAATGCTTTCTTTCATATGATAAAGAGTTTGAAAAATCATAGGCATACATGCACTTGAGGTTTTGTATTTGTGTGTGTATGTATATGGAAAAGCATGAACTCATTGAGTATCTTTAACCACCACCTTTCCTGATACTAGTGAAACTGTAAAAAACCCCTCCATTTCCCCAGAAAGACATTTTCCCATTCATCTTTGAAGCAAAACAAAAAAAAGCAAATCAAAACATAAAATGCAGACCCAGTCTTGAAAAGACTTTCTTTTTCCAAAACTCTTGGAAAAGGGATGAGTTTAACAACCTACCCAAATGAAAAAGGATTGGATCCAAATCCATTAGAGTCAGAGAGATTCTTTCCATTAGCTAAAATAGGTTTGAGATGAGACTCATGGCACATGTCTTTTAGTGATTTGTAGTAAAAATGTGAGAGGAATGACAACATATTAAAATTACATCCTGAAAGCATGCTTTTGTGCTATACTAAAAATAGATGCTAGATCATCTTTAAAAAGTGCTCATCAAGGTTGTTGAATAACCACAGTTATAGCTGTCCAGATGCCATAATGAGATTTATGTAAAATATTGCTTGGGCAGAAAATATAATTGCTTTTTTCATTGTTGTTGTTGTTGTCACAGAAGAGAAAATTTTATTTTTCATTTTCTAGCCTTGTGAAGTGCAGTTAAGAGGCAGAGATTAGAGTTTCAGTCCAGCTTATCCCTAACTGTATGGCAAATGCATATATTAAAAAATGTATACATATCTGGTAGCAAAATTTCCAAGTCTTAACCTAAAATCAGATGATACAAAATATTTCTGTGAAGTTTACTATGAAATTTGAGGTTTATGAGCATGAAATGCTTTTCAGTTTTGAACTGAGGAAGGGGAGGAGAGGGAGAATGCAAGGCAAGGTAAGCCATTTCTTGTAAAAAAGTTTAGATAAGCAGTAGAGAAATTTGAATGCAAAGCAATAGATTTGCATAAGGATAGGTTAAAAGGTCTAAATCACTGCTTACAAAGAAATTGAGCTTACACCTCAAAAGTTTCAAAACTGTTTACTTTTTTAATGTGTGCTTTCTTTTTCTTCATTTCTGAAGTTAAAATATTGTCTAGTGTAATATCACGTCTGCAGCACAGGAAACCCACAAGGAACAAGAATTTCTGGTAGGAATGCATAGATGAATCAGAATAAAAGGTAGGAAGGTTAGAACTTTTTGAGGCAGAGAATACAGAGAGTGAAACAGAGAAAAAGAAAATGAGGAGATGACAGAAAGAGAGAAAAAAAGGATGGGAGTACGGGAAAGCAGAAGGAAGAGGGGGAGTGAGGGAGGGAAAGGAAAGTTTTTCTGAAGGCCTTCTCTGAGTGAGCTTACATAGAGGACAGTTAAAAAATAAACAAACAAACAAAAAAAAAAAGGATTCATCAATGTGTTTTCCTTAGTGATGGAAAGTTTTCTGACACAATTCCAGCATTTGCCATGAGTTGACCTTTGGGTCACAGAGTAGGGGATAGGGTGAAGAGAGGAAAAAAGGTTATTACTGATCATTGAAAGTTTTGTTACCATTAGATTTAGAAATTTAGATTAACCATACTATTCAGAAATGCCAAACCACAATGCCATTATAATCAGTATCAGAAAATCTGTTGTTGAAATCTTCATTAGCATAAAAATTTATAACTATGCAGTTATATGCTGCAAAAACACAATTTTACAAAGTCAGAACTTTTTTAAAAAGTAACATTTAATGTCAGTATTTCTGTTAGCATTTTTGTAATTGTATTGTAGCAGTCTTCCACAGACCTAATTATGTTGAAGTCCACTCAAGGAAGTTGAATATTAGATTCCTCACTTCCATTTCTCCACTGTGTGTTTTATTCTATTCATAATGTTACTGTATCTGGGTACAGGAAAGTTTTATCTAAAGTCTAAATAATATGTATAGGATATAGAGAAAAACATTATTCTAAGAAATGTAATAAAATTATAAATTAAATGTAATCTATGAAAGTATTTGCAAATTAGATGAAGTTCCTCAGAAGGACTGCTCAAAATTGAAGTGTTAGACCTCTATTTTCTCTGGACAGTACCTCAAAATAATTTCTGTCAACTCTTACCATGCAGTGCACATTTGTTGCTGACAAATATGTATACTCATGGCAAATGCAGAAAAGATATTTCTAGCAAAAATTTTTGATTTATGGAGCAAAAGGCTACATGCAATAGTTTATTGCAAGTATGTCTAGTTCACTTTTATCTTAATTTAATGAAGAAGTAGATTTCAGGACACAGGGAAGTTTGCAGTTCTCATAAATGTGCTTCAAAAATTAACCAGTGGGGAACCCCTAAATTAAATCCAATAAAAAGCATTTGAAATTACATTTTGAGAGTGCTCAGCAACAAATTCTTTTTAATTGTTTATATGACCTTGGTTTTCCAATTAAAAAAAAAATCTTCTTTTAATGTTTAATGTTTCCCTGAATAGAAAAGACTTAATTAGGCTTCATTTGCACAATCAGGAATCATGAACAGATTATAATTTGCATCACAGAACTGTGGAGTATCATTAAGGTTATATTTGGTATGGTGGTTATAAGAAATTGTATTGAATAAATATCTGCAGCCTAAGGTCAAACATTATAATGAAAATATAAATCCTTTTCTGAAAACATGATTGTGGTTTTCTTTGCCTGGATGTTACTCTCCACTGTAGAAAAGCTGCAGAGATGGGAGTAGGTCCATGCATATGTGACTGATATTTTAATCTATTACAATACAGTCATTTTGAGGAAATGTTCATGGCTTATCAGACTAAATTTCTAAAATTCTTCTCAATCAGTCACTTTTAGTGGGTTCTAGGCTTAAGGAAAATAAAATCATTTATTGTGAGTAAAAGCTAACATGAAATTCATTTCTCCTATGTCACTATCCTTGTTTTGTCACTATTCTTGTTTTATTTTGTTTATCACTCTCAGACAAAAATCTCTTGAACAGCATGAAAACATTCTTGATAAACACTATACATAGAAAACAATCTCTTTCTAATTATACTATATACACTTAAAATAGTCATCCTAATTATTTGTTAATTGGAAACATCATTCATATGTTTGTGTTTTACTTCTGTTCATATGTTTAACTTCTGTAAGAGAGGAAAGGGCAAAATATGTAGTACTTTCAAATACTTCTTGAAAGTACTACATAACAAAGATAACTGACAAGTGACTTGGTCTGAAAAAGTGCTCACCTTTTTTTCATCTTCAGAACTGAATAGCAGAAGATGTCTTCATGGTAGACAGAATTAAATATCAGTGTAGGAATCGTGAAAGAATACTAAAAAAGTCTTGATGCAGGAAGGCAGCTGTAACAAGGTATCTTAGCTCTTCACACCCTCATGTTTACTTTGAAGTAAAAAAAAAAAAAAAAAACCTTAAAAATTAAAATCCTAATTTCCCATGGATAAAGTTTCTTTCACTGATGATCCATAATGTAAATCGAAATAATAGGGACCTCTGTTGATACTTTCTGGATCTGTACCCAAAACAGTCATTTTTTTCACTACTTGCAACTTACACTTAGCAAATAGAGAAGAGAAAGAAATTGTAATGAGATTTTGAGGAGCTGGTCTCCAGAATCTTTTGCCCTTCACCTGTCAGTTCTAAGAATTGGAAGTTACAGGAAAGCAAAATTGCTTGAGTAATGAGGCCTGGTTTCCCATCACTAGTGAAAGCATTTGAGCTCCTCTTGGAAAACACCTGAATATATATATTCAACTAGTTCTAAGTTCTGACCAGCAAAACACTGCCTATTCAATATGTGAGAACACATTCAGCAGAAGCTGAAAAATAAATGACAAACCTTGGTTGCAGTTGCACCATGCTGATTTAATGTAAAGTGTGATAGCTTCAGATATGTTGTTTTCAAAAATATGAATCCAATTCCATAGAAAAATATTGTATTTATTCATAGCAAAATAACAGATGCAGCTGTATTGGGTTAGCTTGAATGGATATGTGTTGTCTGGAAATATGCATTGGATGGGCAAGTACTTCTGAGTGAAAAATCTGGAGCTGAGAAATAAATGTATTGATGTAAATGAAACTGTATTGATTCAGCAAAAGGTTACTGGCTTCTATAAATATATCTTTGGAAAGAAAACCTATTTTTATACAAAAATAGAGTTCTATTATTTGGATACCATGATTTATTTAAGAGACAAATGACAATATATCCAATTCAGCAAAATGGCTTTGATTTCAGTGTCTATTGCATGTATTTCCCTGAAATTGTAGTGTGTTAAAAAATCAAGCAAACATAAATCTAATTCAAGTGTTTCCAGTATCAAAGGCTTTGTAACAAACCCATGTAGTTGAACCCTGTCAGTCTTTACTAAATTGTAAGGATTTATTTTAGGTTATTTAAATTGTAGTTGTCTTTATTTACATTTCTGAGCCATCAATTTCAAAAATGGATTAGCTGTCCCTTATTAAGAGCTCTGATTTCTTATTAATGCCCAACATTCACAGCTATGTCTTTGCTTTAATTAGCTCCATAAGCTAATTTAAGTACTTATTCTTCCAAACTTTTGTTCAGAGAAGACTTTATTTCTACCTTTTTTTTTTATCCTGAGGAATGGAGTAGCTTTCTTGTGGATTGCCCTTTTTCATACTTCACTAGAAATGGAATAAATTTCCTCTTCCTTGGAAATTAGCAGAATTCATATAGAAGCATTGCTGTCTTCTGTTTCAAACATGTTTCTCTTTTTTTTTAATAAGAAACCAACTTCTCTTTGCCTGTTTCCTAGTGGGCAGTTCATCTTTTACTATGGAATTACCTACTCGGAAAATACAACTATCATAACAAATAATATCCCACTCTTTCCTAAGCTAATGATATTTGTGATTCCATGAGTTTTCTGAGTTCTAATGCAAAAAAAGAAAAATCCTATCAAAGGTATTTTATGTCAAGCATAAGTTTTCATTAAAATATTTATATTTGTTATATTTTAAAATATGTGATAACCTTTAAATTTATTTTTCAAATTCTGTCACATTTAGTATCTGTTTTATGCCCCATTGCCAAACCAGTCTTTACATTTTCTAGTTTCCTGGACTGATAGCTTTTAAGTCCAAAAACACTGCTTCATATCTTACCTCTTGATTTCTGGGTACTCAGATACCATATTTCATCCCCATATCTTCTTTCTTTCTTTTCTGCTGTTTCTTTGCCTTTCTGCACAAACACTTCACAAACACTGTTAAAGTTAGAGAGGCAACCCTCTCCCCTTCCTTGCATTGAATTGACTCAGTTCTTGGACTGGAGTCCTGACAAAAATAAATTGGAGCACTCAGTTGCACTATATTTCACTTCTCTATGAGTAGATATTCCTGCCACTAAGTAAAACTTTGAAATATAATGAGAGTTTATTATCAGTAAAGTGAGCTTTGGTAATGGATTTTATATAATTAACTTACAGAAAAGGTGGGTTTTGTATACTTACTGAAGGAACAACAGGTGCAGTTTACAAGCATCCAAAGCACTGCACAATAGGCTGCAAAGCTGAATAGTAGACCAGTAAAGTAACACTAGTAGTATTTACTTAGATCATGTCCTAGTGGAACTAGGACAATCACAGGTTCTTCCTGTTTCTGGCAGATGAGAGAGTCCTCAATTTATTGACTGGTGTTCAAGGTCAGAAGTGCAAACTGAGCTTGAAAAATGAATTTAAAAATTAAAATTAAAATATGAATATTTTAGAGGATATTTGTATAATTACAATATATTGTATTAGGGAATTTTGAAGAATGTTAAGTTAGAAACTACACTGCATTCCTATTGCAGATTTGCTTGGACTGTCCTCAAGCACAAATCTCAAGAATAGACTAGAGCGGAAATCACAGAGTTGAAAACTGGTGGAAATTGGGTGGTCAGGACTATAATTCCCTACACTTGTTTCTATATTTCAGATTACAGGGAAGGAGGGAAAGGGAAGCAGTATTTTGATAACATGAAAACTTTGCTGAGCTTTTTTTTTTTTTTTTGCACATGAAAAAGCCCAAAATGATAAAAAAGGAACACAAAATAATAGCATATAAATTTGAAATAAAATTCACCTGAGTAATAATCTGCACATCTATCTGTTAAAAGTACAAATGACATGCTGAGCTTGTTTTGATAGCTCAATGAAAAAACAGTGTTTATGAACACATAGAGGAAAACAAATTATTGAAGACCAGGGACCACTTACATTTATGTGTGTAACTAAATGTAATTGAAATAAAGATGAAAGTTACATTAAAATAATTACAGCAATGATGAAAGAATGTCATGAAATGCATAATTAAAAGCACACTGGTACACATATCAAACAGCTGGCCAAAACATCAGCTAGTGTAGATTGTTTGTTCAGTTAGCTGTAAATATTTAAACAAGAAAAAAAATATTGGTGAGAGAGTGAGAGGTGAAGATGGGAAATTATTTTCCTTCACCATCAAACAGAGCTATAGTATAAAGTTTCAAACAGTTCTGAAACCTTTGAAATAGCTGTGTTGTTCTTCTTTTAAAGAAAGCAAGAAAATGCCTTGGTGAAGTTATTCAGTTCAGATGACAGAACCAAGTTCTTCTGATTTTGATAAGAGACTTCAAAGTAAGTCTGTAGAGGCTCCTTTTGTTCCCTTTCTCCCAAACACTACTTATATGAAGTAGAGCAGTTCTGATGGGAATGACTGAAATTTCATTACTTCCTCCTCAAAAAAGAAATAGGTCTCACCACACGCAAGATGGCTGAATTCAGGCATCACTTCTGACTGAGGCAGGTATTCAGTTCTGGATTTGACCTGAATTTATTTAGCACAGGGCTACTGGCTCTGAAAGTGAGATCTGTTCACCAATTAAAATTATGTTCAATCTAGTATGTCCCCATAAAAAACTGTATTTTGGGGAAGCTACCGTTTTCTGTCAGTATGTATGTAACAAAATAGTTTCCAAAAAATTATGATGAAAGCAATAAAAATCTAGTAACAATATTCTCTGATTAAGTAATACAAAATCAATTTTGTGAGTGTGCCTTTGATTACTGTCCATCCTACCAGGTCCAATGTTCTTTCCCTTATGAGAATTTTATTTCTCTGGGTTCTTGAAAACACAATAGCATGGAGTTTAAATTTTTGGTGTGTTTTTCAGAAAGCTTACCAAGTGTAAGGTACAGTGTTTGGAAAACTGAACAGTGGGCGGTTTTACTTTACTCCAAAGTAAGACAAGTTTTGAAGAAAGAAAGCTCAGCACAAACTCTACTCTTTGAATCATAATGTGCTGCATATGGATTTAAATCTCTGATCTTAAGTTTTCAATCTGAAAAGTTTTGTTGTGATTCACAAATAAAGCCAAAAAAAAAAAAAAAAACAAACCCTTAGCAAAATAAGAATGACTCCTTGCAAGGACCTATAGATTTTTTTTTTATTATTTATTTCAAAAGGGAGATACATATTCCATGCAAGGAAAAAATGTGAACCATATATGTATTTTTTTTTTTAATTTGAGTTCTAAAGGTATAATCTTCAACAAATTCATTCTATATTATTCAAGACATAACAGGACACATTGTACCACTGGCTGGTCTTAAAAATTTAAGAACTGGCTGTTCATAAATTTTGAAGAAGGGTTTTTTGGAGGAGTTTGGGTTTGGTTTTTTTTGTGTGTTACATAGAATAAAATCTCAATAAAGACATATGTTTTACTGGAATAATGGGATTTTTAGGTTCACAAAGAAAATCCACTGTTACAGTTTTGGAGAATATGCTAGTCAGTTATTTTTTAAAGAGAGAAATGAGGGTGTATATGTGTACATAAGGGTAATAATAATAATAATTAATGGATGCAAATAAAATAAGAGCAACAGAAACACAAAGGGAGCAGTGATACAGCAGCAGCTGAGTATTAAAGTAATAAGTCACAGCACTCCAGTTTCCTGAGCTCTGGAGAGAAACAGGAAGATTTGCCACAGTCCCATAATTAACCCTCATGTCATACCTGATGAAGATTCAAAATTGCACTCCTGGGAGAAATGAGCTAATGGCAGTGGTATTGAACATCCTTCCAGGGCCCTAAATGATATTCAAAAGACCTCAGGTGACTGAGCCTGTTCTGAGGGTCTGTAAGCATGGAAATTTTTGTCGTTGCATAGGCATTCTTTGCATTAATTTGCTCTTTTGAGACTGTGTTTTACTAAGAACTCTTGCCTGTTCTGAATCACAAAGAATGTGTGTCACATTTTCTTCACTGTAATAAACAAGTGGTCCAGCAACTAGTGAGCAATCTGTTGCACGTAAATAAGAAAATATTTCCTTTGGGGGAAACTTTTCATTTGTTTTGTCTGAGTTTTGCAGCTCTAAAGGGCAACTGTAAATGAATCAGCAAATCTAAAGAGATTGAAATTCACTGTTTTAAATCTATATTTCAGGAAATGAGTTACTTGTGGTAAGAGACTGCAATAAAATACAGAAATTGTGCAGTTTTTTGATGAAAAGACCAGACTTCTGATAAAAAGCTGATGTCTCCCGGTATTTGTCTGTATTCCTAAGTGACACTGCTTTGATTGCATCAGTTCTTGCTCTTTCCACAGTGCACATTGCTGGTAAAGCACATTCCTTGACACAAAGGGCTTATACTAAGCTGAACTGCAATATCTTCATGCAGTTAAAACTACATCCCCATAAGAATGCAGTACTGTAGAAAACTTGTCTTAAAGTAATATCATTTCAGGTTTCCAAAACAGTTTCTGCATAAAAACTGATGACAGCCAAAACAAAAACAACAGAAAACAAATGCAGATATCTGTAGAAAATAGCACAAAGGAAGAAATTTGGACAGGCAATGCAGTGAATTAAAAAAAAAAAGAAAAAAAAAAAAAAAAAAAAAAAAAAAAAAAAAAAAAAAAAAAAAAAAAAAAAAAAAAAAAAAGAAAAAAAGGACCGCACTGAAAACAAACACAATCCATCAATCCATGGATTTCCTAAAACCAGGGTGATAGTTGCAGGGTGATAGTTTACCATCTGCTTTATATTATTTTAATAGCCAAGCTTCATTCCATTGTATTTTGGATTGGGTAGGTAATGATCTGCATTTTTACTTCTTCATTTTTTTCTTTTCACATTCTTTTCTCCCTAGGTGTACTACTCCCAGTTACAAAACTGAAAACTGAATGATAGATGAGAGGTAGAGATAGAGATCCCCACAGATGCATGCACATATATATATAAGATTTTCTCTGTGTGTGTGTGTGTGTTTGTGTGTATAAACTCAACATTTTCCGTAATCTAATCTACTGTTCAGTCTGTTCAGTGAGCAAGATGTTCATAATGCAGCTGCCCTGGAAGCTTGGTCCTGCTGCATTCTTTGCCTGGACGACACCTGTTCAGCAATTATATGGCCAGCAGTACATTAGCAACATTGCCTGCTGGATTGCAGGTGTTTGAATCTATAGGGAGAAGGTCATTACACTACCATTTCTCTCCATCTGGCCCTAAGGAAGCTAAGTGTATATGGGCCACTGAGATTGCTCACTCCAGAGGATGTTTCTCTGTCCATTTATCATCAAACAGCACATGCTGCACTGCCTGAATTTCTAAGATGCTAGCCATTATTAATTTCTAGTTTAGAGGCTTATTAGAAGTACTGCTCCAAGTGGATTTACTCCTTAGTCTGCATACACACTAACAAAATACCTGGAAATTCCTGTGTATGGACTCCCTTTGTTTGCCTGATTTTACTGTGACTTAGAGAAAAATTCTTCTCTGCAGTAAGATGGCTTGACCCAGATTTTTACACTGCCTTCTGATGTCAGACCACCAGCAGAAAGCTTGGTAGAAAATATTTCAAAGTAGAGACACTGACACTGACCTACCAAATATGGGAAAGTAGAAGTATTTCTACATATGTTTCTCTGTTCAATTCACTTGTGATCACATATCAATCAGAAGGGTAAAACCAGAGGAGGTGTGTTTTACCTTTACAGAACCATATTACTGTAACATTATTTCTATAAATCCATTAAAAGATAAACATTAGGAAGGAAGGAAACTTTTCCAGCTTTTCACAGCTTTCTTATTGGAAATATGCTGTCAATTTGCCACTGGCTAATCAAGCAATGATTCTGAAAGTATTTTATTATCCTTACAAGTACCTCTCACTGTTTCTATGCAAATCCAGATATGCAGCTAAGTAGACAGGTAAAGCTATGCCCTGTGTGTATTGGATAGATAAAACGTACCAAAAGAAGTTGAACGAGCCAAGTTTAAAAATAAGTAATGGGATTTAATGAAATATCTTGGCTGAAAAGAAGATTAATATATTGACCCTATAGATAGAAAGAAATTGGAGCAATGTAAAGGTATAGAGGGGCTTATATTAGGAATTGATGTGTTTATGGATATTGCTGTATGGTGTATTTGGCTACAGAAGACAGAAACAAACTACATGGTCCAGAACATCCTCTGCAGTCCTATCTTTTTACCAAGTCAAAAAAGAAGGGAGAATCTTTTCACTGGGATGCTTCTCTCAAAGGGAAATGTTTGGCCTGCAAGTCAGAATTTTCTGTTCTTACTGGCTTCAAAGAATCAAAGAATGCTTGATGTTCAAAAGGACCTCTGGATGCCACCCTGTCAAACCTGAATGCTCAAAGAACCAATGAAGAGCAGACAACCTGGGCCCATTTTCAGATAGCTTTTGAAAACTTCTGAAGATGGAGACTTCAGCCTCTAAGCAATCTTCAGTGTCACAATAAGAGTGTTACCTTATGTTCAAACAGAACCTCCATATTTCCTCTTCAGCTTATTACCTCTCAAGAGTGGCCAAGGATGCTAGTGATAAAAAATAAGTTACAGAAATTAAACAGGGGAACCTTTTTGCAGACCACTCATCCTTCATTAAACTAGTAAAATATTTCTCTGTCTTCCTTTCTATATCTTTATGAAAGTTATTCTACAAGTATATGCATAAAATTAGAACTTATTTTCTTGGATATCATTATTAAAATAATGATAAAAAAACATTAAAATAATGATAAAATAATGATAAAAAACCCAAAACCCTATTGTCCCCTAAAGAGGGGAAATAATGATGTAAGTGCTGATCTCTTCTCCTTGGGATTCAATAACAGGACACATAGGAATGGCTCAAAGATGCACCAGGGGAGGCTTAGACTGGAGGAATTAGGAATAATCTTTTTGTTCAGAGGGTGGTCAAAACCTGAATCAGGCTTCCTAGAGGGTGGCTGGTGCCCTAAGTCTGTCACAGTTTGTGAGGCATTTTGGACAATGCCCCTCAGAACGTGCTTTAACTTTTGATCAGCCGTGAATTGATCAGGCAGTTGGACTGGATGATCATTGTAGCCCCCATCCAACTGAAATATTATTTTCTATTCTGTTCTTTTCTATTATATTCTATTGAAAATCTTCATCTTGTCTTTTGTCTTTAAAATTCTTCTTTTTTCTTATTTATTTATTTTATATTTTGTTTCTGTGGTGTTTTTTCATTGTTGTCCTTTGGGTTTTGTTGTTGTTTGCTTGTTTGTTTGTTTTTAATCCTGGTTTGGTTTTGGTTGGGATTTTTTTGTTTGGTTTTGGTTTTGTTGGGGCTTTTTCTTCTTTTTCTCTTTTCTTTTTAATTTTGTCATTTGGTGTTGTTTTAGTGATAGAATAGTATTAAGTTGCTCTGCAGAACAATTCTGGTTTTTCAAAATCAATTGTAGTAAATAAAATATAAGATTGTCACTAGACATAACAATGGACTAATGTCCCCTTTATTGTATGAGTAGGTAATTACCTCATTTAGTTTTTAAAATAAGCTCAATAAATCCAGATAGCTTTTTTTTTTTTTTTAACAGTTTTCTGATAGGCTTTTTGGGACATACTTAAGATCATATGCTATTCTCATTGTGTCTAGTTTATGTGAAAAACAAAAATTGTGACATTGGTTTTGTATTTATATTTATAAAAATGGGGTTTTTAAAGAAATTTTCAATAATATTACATGCTAACAAGTTTGCAAACATTTGTAGAAGACATGCTTAACTCCAAGAGGAACCACTTTACAAGAAACTAGTAGTTTTGAAAAATGAATGAGAAACACAGAAGTGAGGAATAGTGTTCAGTGCTCAATCTGCCCAGATGTTTATCTTCTCTCAACAAAAGATGATCCTAAAGGTGATCTTCAAGAAAAAATTCTAAAAATGTAAGAGAACAAAATAATGAATAGAAAGGTTGTCCTTTTATTTTGCTGTGGATAAGTCTTTTCTTGATGTACTTTTCACTATCTGTGTATTAGCTTTGTACTGACCTGCCTGTACTGCTGGAAACTCTGGTTGCATCTTGGCAAGATGCAGGTAGGCATGAGACAGGGTATTGCTCAGGCAAAGAAAAGAGAAATGTAATGAAGAAGTAAGAGAATGGTAAATAGAAATAGAAGAGATCTAATGTGATGAGAATTACTGTAAGATCAGATTGGTGTCTGGTCAACATTCTATAGTGCAGTCAATACAAAAGCTATTTTAGGAAGCAGTGGAACAATAAAAAATGAACAAATGTAAATAAAATTTCCTTTACACAGCAAAGCAACCTGGTGTCAAAACACATAGATTTACATTTTATAGGGGTTTAGCACTATAAAAGACATGTTAGTGAAGGTGAACAAAATTTTCACTTTTTCTAGTGTGTGTTCATCTTTTTTTCTCTTGTTTTGTGGTTGAATTTAAAAGACATAAATCAGAGAATCCTTAACTGAACCATTTGCCTGACTGATGAGTTTCAATTATTGAAAGCTTGGATTAGGCTTTGATAGTACTTAGCTGTCAGCATTTTGACACACCAACTGATTAAATTTATAGTGCTTAGTTCTTTCAATATTTTCAATTTCAGAGAATGCAATGGATTAAAAACTGCATATTACATAATGGGAAACAAAATAATTTATTAATAATATTTTGAATTATTTGAAGTTATTACTTAAACATTTTTTAATTTCAGTATCCTTTTTTGTGTTGGTTTTTATGACAAATGTTGAAGTATCAAAAGTATTTACAATTTAAAGTTTCAATTCTCAAAAAATTCAGACTTTAAAGAACATTTCTGCTTTAAACTAGCAGCTGCATTTAAGACTGTTAACTTGAAAGTGCTCAAGTCTTATAATAAAATATGTATGAGATTATAATTTAATGTAGTAATGACTTCCCTTTTTTGCAAATTACAAATTCTTATACAAATCCACTAGAGCTTTCCTATTTGTAAGTGTAGTGATTGCAAAAAATGTATGGGAATACTGAAATTGTTGGAATGATGTAAAAATAAACTTTTCAAAAGAAGGAAAACAGAAGACTAGTTTTCTCTAAAAGATAATTATTTTTTAGAAATTTTTTAAAGTATCAGTGAAGGATATCTAAAGTAGAATCAATTGATGTATCTTGCTTAGGTTTTGAAAGTGTTTTCATACAGGATGCAACTAATAGAGACAAAGGGTGAGAAGTAAAGCATTTTCAGGGATTAAAACACTGAAAAAAGAGTAATAAAGAATCAATTTGGATAATGTAAAAACAAACAAGAACATTTCTTGTGTTTCAAGAAAATTGCTGCTTTAGAGATTTTTGTTTAGTTAACTCTTTTCCAGAGACAGGACATGAATCAATTTTGACCAAGTAAATCCCTTCAGCCAAAACTTTCAGGTCTAGACAGGGAAAAATGTTCCCTTGCAGAATTTGATGAAGCAGTAGTTTTATGGGTATATTACATACTTTATGTGTGCCTAGTAAGTTCTAATGTTCAGGAAAAATGCTATAAGAATGAAAGAAATCATCTGTGTGTTATGCCTCAATTTTCCTTTTATAACTTCTACATCGAATTGAAGTGTATGAACTCTGTGTAGACAGAATCTCTGTATAAAGAGACTTCCAATTTTAGAACATTTTTATGAAGTTGCAGATTCTGCTTGTTCAGATGGAAGAAGCAATTCAGGCATGAGGAAGTTCAGAGCTGAATTTACACTTCAGTTCCTACTCCAGCCTCGTTTGCTTGCCTGAACAACCAGGGCAGACAGATAGAAAGGCAGGAGGGTGGCAGAGTCAGAGTTGGGGAGAGGAAGAACCGAGGGGAACTGGGTTTGTGTCTTATCAGGGAGATCTTAAGAGGGCTTCAAACACAGAAAGGAACGTCTATGCTTATTTTAACAAATAATGCAAAGATATGATTGTTCTTAGTATATTAAAATATGGTCTGCAATACATCAGTATTTGTATTGCCTTCTCTTCTTAAAGTATACAATCCCACAAATTTCTTAGCCTCTATATGTAAACCCAAATACCTACTTCTTTCAATACCTTCTAGTACTACTAAGTTCAGAAAACAATTGAGTAAATGAAACATGAGATTGGAAAAGTGATCAATTTACAGTTGATAAAGCAATTCGGAGAATCTGTTTAAGGAATGGCAGAGTGTCGCTCCACCAGAGAATATCTTCTTCAGAATCTCTAAGACTTCTTTGTCCTTCTACTTCATCTTTCAGTTCTGCCACTAGGGTGAGCAGATCATTGACCTCATTGTTCCTCATACAGCCCTCTGCCACTAACGCAGGTAAGGAGTCGCAGAAAAATTGTACCCGCAAATTACATTGAGAAAAAGGATACCATTCATCTGAAAATTTACTGGGATAATTTTATCCTAGTATTCTAGTCTCCTAAGTCCTTCATGGTAATTTGTCACAGGAAATGGCATAGACTTGTATGTATATGAAAGCCACATTATTAAAGTTACCTAATGCTTGCTAATACAGAAAAATATGAAGCAGTTTCATTGTTTTTTTTCTACTCAGTGAATATTGATGTGAAATATAGCACCAAAACTTCAAACTAGAGATTTTTAAGAGATAAATTACTTCTATTTCATTAAAAGTTTCAATTTAAATTCTGTGGAATTGCAAACTCTCAGACACACTGGTTTTGTGCCTGTAGTTTGTGCAATATGACTTGTTGAGTGGTAAGACATAACCCTGGGCACTCAGGCTGTGCCCATAGCATCTCAAATCAACATTTTAGATGGGTCAAACTCTGGACAAAAACACATCTCCTCATAAAGAGCAAAAGAGTTGTGACCTATGGGTATAGCTCTGGCCCAAGTTCTTTGGACGTGTCCTGGCAACCATGGTTTTCTCACTGCATGCACTTTAAATCAATAATTTCTAATCCCAGCATCTACAGCTGTAATAGGACACCCCTAAAATCATTGTCGTCTTCTGAATTTTGTGGTCATCTTTCCATCATTTAATAGGAAGCTCTGTGCAAATATTACTATTTATAGTTCTCTTGGATAGAAAGAAAGTTTCCCACAAGAGGTATCAACCAACTTTGAATTTTTCCATGGACAAGAATTTCAAAGACACAAATTCCAACTGCAAAAATCAGGGTTCAAAAAAGAATTTCAGTGAAGAAAACTATCAACCAGGTCAGTGCTGGTGTTATATTTGGTGCAAGATCTTTCTCAGAAAGATATGCTGTGCTCTCACCTTTGCCAGGTTTGGCTGCACAAAGATGCTTCTCATGTTCAAGGAAGTAGTTTTAGTGTGCAGTCCAGGCTTTTCTAAGGTGAGATCCACTGGGGGCAAACAATAAAAAACAGAACATTGTTAGTGCTTTGATCATGTGTGCTACTGGGTAGGTAAACTACATGATCATTTGATCTATTCACATATTCTACTTCTCATCTAGTGCATAGCATGAAGTTTATTAAATTAGTTAACTTACTTGTTTTAATAAATTAAACTTCCATATACGGAAGATGTGCACCATATCACTGAAAGCTGTGAAGTGTGAAGCCAAAGTAGAGAAATGGACAGAAGAAATGGAAGGGATAGTTAAATTGAGTAAATATTTGTCTTTTACCCACATTTATTTTGACATTTGATAGAAGGTTCCTTTTTAGTGTAAGTCATTTAAATACACATAACTGCAGAAGAGAATCAGCTAGATTTTGCTTTCAAAACCGCTGATTAAAATTAAGTAAAAAAGAGTATGTTTCACAAGAGACTTCAAGACTTTATTTTTTTTTTTCATGTGGATTAGGAATGAAGCTTATGTATACCAATTTATCCAAAGAAATATTGAAAATTATTTGAGCTGAAGCAAAATGTGTGGCTTTCTCAACTCTTTTTTCTAAATATGTTGAGGCTGAAAAGAATTATACATAGATTATTGTAAGAGAAAACTTTCAGGAACTTTCAAAATAGTAGCTGAAGGCTGAGGCGGTTGTCATATCCCACCATTTGGTAAGAGTAAATGAAGTCTAAAAATAGGTAAAAAAGAATAAAATTGTGTGCACAATAGCTTGATTTCATCTACTAAATTAAATAATTAAAAATAAAAAGAAAAATGAAAGGGAGAATGAGGAGTGTGTGTTTGAAAAAAAAATATCAACTCACTTGGGATCATGGGATAGACTGAAAAGCAAATTACTCTGTTTTCTCCTGTGGTTGTCTGATTTGAAAAAAAAAAAAGGAATAATCTCATGTCTTCATGTTGCAAAGGTAAAAATCTGGTGTCCATTTCAGATGAATAAAACCTTTTAAAAATGTATTTCTTATTTTTTGTTACACAGTGCAGTATCTGGATGGCATACTATGATTTATAATGACATACTTTTAAATACTTAATATATTTGATCATGAGGATATGTATTTTTAAGTGTATTTGCTTTTAAATCTTTTCAAATCTTGCATATTTTCCCCATTTCTGTCCATTCTGTAAGTTTCATTAAATTACCCTCATTTATGTTGAATTTTTTGCATAAGCACAGGTTTTACATGTGGAGTTATATATACCAGCTAATATTGAGAATTAAAGTTATTATGCATTATGCATAGCTTTGGCTCCAAAACTTTGCAAGCATGCGTGTCTTCTATTAAAGTATTACAATAAGTGAAAGTACTATTATTTTACACCACAGCAGACACTTTGTTAATGCGTTGCATTTATTTAAGTAGAAATTTTTTCTGTTAATGTTTAATAACATATTATTTATTAATGAAATTTGAGACATGATTAAACAAAATACCTAAACCTTAACCTTTTTTACATGAAAAATTCACAAAATTCAATTAGATTTTATTTTTGAAGAATATTGTACAGAAGTTTTGATTCTGTACAAATCCATTCTTCTTTCTGTGTTTTTTTTCTTCAGGTGTAAATTATGTAAATTGTAGATATCTGTCTAATTGTGGACATCTGTCTAATTAGTGGTCTTCTGTGGTGGAGTGACTGCATAAACACAGCCAAAGCTGTGATATACCTGGATATCTGTAAGAATTCCAATATGGTACCCTACAATGTTCTTGCTGCTAAATTTAAGAGATGGGGCTTTGATGGAGGAACTGTTAGATGGATAAGGAAATGGCTGGATGGCCACATCCAAAGAATTATATCCAACAATTCTTCTGTGTCAAAGTGAAAATCAGTAATGAGTGCTTACCCAAGGTAAGGTCTGGACTAGGACCAAGACTATTGATTATTTTCATGAATGGCACAGACAGTAGAACTGAACCCACCCTCAGCAAGTTTGCATATTACACCGTGCTGAGGGGTGCAGATTTGTTAGAGGGAACAGATGCCATTCAGAGGGAACTTGAAAAGCTTAAAGAGTGCAGCCAAGTTCAAGGATTTGAGCCTGAGGTGGGTGCAACTCCTGGTACTGAGACAGACTAAGAATTGGATTAACTTAGACTGGCCCAGCAGAGAGCAGCTTGGGGATATTTGTGGCTGAAAAATTAGACAGGAGTTGTCAGTCTGTGTTTGCAATTTAGAAAGCAAATTGCCTTCTGGGCTTCATCAAAGGAAGGATGGCCAGCAAGTCCAGGGAGGAGATTCCCCTGCTCTAGTCTGCTCTCATCCCACCTGGACTATTGCATCCAGAGCATGAAAGACATGGATCTTTTCAGGCAGTTCCAGAGGAGCACCATGAAAATAGTCAGAAGACTGAAACACTTCTCCTGTGAAGAAAGGCTGAGAGAGTTGGGGTTGCTCAGTCAGGAAGAAGAGAAAGTGTTGAGAAGATTCTCTTTCCGCCTTTCAGTACTCAAAGGGGCTTATAAAACAGGACAGGATCAGTTTACTAGTTTACTAGGGCCTGTAATAACAGGGCAATTGTTTTAAACTGAAATTGGTTAGGCTTAGATTGGAAAAAAGAAGACATTTTCATTATGAGGATGGTGAGACACAGTCGTAGGTTGAAGGTGTAGATGCCATCCTTCCAATTGTTCAAGGCCAAGATGGACAAGGCTTATTCAACCTTGACTAGTGGAATACCAGACAAGGAAATCTTGAAATGGAACCAAACGTTTGTCTCTTTCTCTGCAATTCTTATTCTTGCTGTTATCAGACTCCACTGGGTCTTGTCGGTCACTTCAATTCAATTTTCTTTCTACTTTGTTGGGTAAAAAATACTTCTTTCATTTATTAATGAATGAAAAATTTAACTTTTCATTTCAGGAAGGTAAAAAATACCTCAATAGCATCTATTAATGTTTTGCTAGTCTAGGTGCCGAAATCCCAAACCTTAACTTCTTAAAAAAGATTTTTTTTTTTTCCATTTCTTCACTGAATCTGTGGTAGAATTATGACATGATATTTATCAGGAGCCTGTAGCATAGATATACCATTTTTTTGCCTGTTCTGAGGGTGCACTATTACTTCATAATTTATCTTATAATTACTCAGAGAGTCTCCCTGATTACTTGAGAATAAATACTACAGATTTATTGAATACCTGAAATTGCTCATCTTCTTAGTGAATTAGGACATTTAACCAAAGATCACAAATAAAGTTCAAAGGCATTAAGCACCTCAACCTCCAAACAGCATCTCTGACCAGCACATACCTTTAATATGAACTATAATAATAAACAAGTACATTTATTTGAAGTCAATCGCAAGGGAACTTACATAAAGTTTTCAAGACTACCATTCACTTCAGATGTAATTTGTATCTATTTGGAATCTGAATTAGTTTATTCTTGGATGTCTCTTCCCAAACTATTTCTACTAACCCAAAGATTCTATGGTTCAGGAAGAAATTCATGACAGTACTTTTAATGGCTACTTTAGACTTTAAATTTGTGTGGGCTAAAAATTTGCCTTACCAGGGTGTTATAAGCTTTCATATACTCAGTAAAGATGAAACTCCATCAAAACTATGTGTGTTTCAGAGCAGCTTATGCACTGGAGCATGTAGACTTTCCTGCCTCAGTCATCTGTGAAAATTTCTCAGAGCAAGGATGCTAAAATGAAACAGGTGAATCTTTCACCTGTGCAAATGAATCTCAGGCTCCAGGAAATTAGAAAAAAACCCAACCAGAAAACTCACCCCACAGTAACTGTTGGAGGTATGAAATCGGTCTTTTACAAATAAATTACACCCATATTTGGAAATTGAGAGTTTCCATTCAGAAAGGTAAGATAAAATCTCTGCTGGGAATTTGTATTGGAGAATGTTCTTTGAGAAAAAGGAAGGAAAGATACGTCTGCACAAAAACAATCTCAAAAATGCATGATGCACAAGTCATCAATTATTTATTTTTAGTATCATTTAAGATAAAACTATTCATACTAGTATATGTACTAGTATCTTTTTGATGCAGGAAACAGATCTCATAGACCAGATCTGGACAACCTTAAAACAATGAATAGTATGGATTTTCTTTTTTCTTTTCCCTTTCTTTTCCTTTTTTTTTTTTTTTTTTTTTTTTTTTTTTATTATGAAGAGATTATATCGAAAATAATATGGTGTATAAGTACCTAAATAAATGGCTAGGAAAAAATCTCATTTGAAATAATATTACTCATAATCTATGCCTAAAGTGTCCATGTGTTAGTGTATATACAAAAGATAGGCATGTTGTCTCTTCCACTCTGTCTGGACATGTCACTGATGGATTTGTATTAAGATATATTTTCCATTTACTTTTCATGACCCCGAGCCCTTTTTTCTCCTACATAGTGCAAAAGTAATCAAGGGAATGATGCACCTTTTTTTAAAGAGAAATTTCTTTCAACCTTTGTGGTAAGAAAGACATAGAAATTACCCAGAGATATAACTTCTGGCTTTCTTTTTATATTTGGCTTAAAAAAAAGCACTTCAAAAAAGATTTCCTAGTTATATATTTCTAGGTGCATTCCCAGATGACAAGTATTGCTTCAAGGTAATAAAAATTTTGTATTTTCCTTTAGGAAACAAAGGTAAGATAAACATATATTTGATCAAAAACCTAAAATACAAGTAGTACATATCCTTGAAAATTTTCCAGAAAGGCATAGCTTATAGACTGCTAAGGATCCTAACACTGGGCTTGGCAATTGGTATCTCCACCCTGATCTGGGATGATACATGGAACTGAATTGAACAGAAAAAGAAACTGTCACTGCTGAAAGAAGCTAGTAGTATTACTAAAGTGAAAGACTTTCTAAAAATTTAGAGCAAAGGGACAATAATTACCTTGTCAGTTTCCTAAGTTGTCTGTTCCAACCTTGAGGAACAGCTTCCACTGCAAAGTAACTAGAGTGTTTGCAGAAAAATAAAGTAATATAAGCTTATTGATAAATTATTTTCTATATGTACAGACATATATTTATATACAGCCTAGCCATTCTTAGGCTACAGTTACTGTAGTAAGCCTGAATGAGAACTCACATACTGCATCACAGGATATGGTTCTTATATATGTAGTAGATAATTGATGATACTAGATCTGATAGCAAAAATCTCTGGTAAAGTCTGGCACTGATCAGAACCTGGAGCAGGTCATGATATAATGAAAACATAGAAAGCAAACTGGAGACTATTAAAGAGCACATATTTCATGTGGAAATTCTATGCTCTATAGAATATCTGAATAAATACAGTTGCAAAATTTCCTTTTAAAAATAAAAAATACGATAAATTAATTAAAAATAACTTTTAAAATTTTCAGAATTGACTTTTAAACTCAGGGAATTTCTCTATGTAAATCCTGAGAGTTTATCTCTCTTTATGAAAACTGTCTTGATTTGTGATCTTGAACTACTCAGAATTTATCTTTACACAAAGCACCACTCATAGATAGGATTATTTGACATAACAAAAGTTCATACTCTAGTTTTCTTCAAGTGTCCATACTTTTATCCTAGACTTTTCACCACACTGATGCCCTGAACACACAGAAATATGCAGAAATCTGTAATTATATAATGTTACTACTCAGATGCGATGAGTATTTTCTTATATTACTATTCAACCTTTTTAATTATGTCATGAAATAAATATCGTTCTACTATGTAATTAAACAAATTACCAAAATCTGCCCACTCACTAAATAAATGAGGCAGTATAATTGAACATAAAATAGCTCCTGATATCAACCTAATCTGTTGAGATAGCAGAAATGTTCTTTTCATTTCTCTCACTGAGTAGAGAGCTCTGGCAAGTCAGAAAAGGTTTCAGAGCTTCTTTCTTTTTCTTTGGAAACTGATACCATGTCTTTCAATTATCTGAACAGGGAAAAGATCATAGATGTTGGTGTTCAATTTTAAAAAATCATATAAATTCCTAGAAAATCCTTATAAGGTACAAGTTGCTTTCAATAAAATTTAACCCTTAATTAATTTATATATGTATTGAGTTTTAAAGTGTAATTTAGGTTTAAACAAATTTATCAAAACATTTCATAATTCGTGAAAATTGAAGTTATCTTGAAGAACCTCTTAACTGAATTTTTTTGTTGAGAAATGCAGCTGCTAAATGAGAATTTTGCTGTATTTCAAGACAAAAATAAGGTTTGCAAGAGAGGCAGAATTCACACTAAAGCTATTATTCTTCTGGGAAGAAATCCAAAGGAAAATTGAAAGAAAAACTTTGAGACTCAGGTGTAAAGGCTTAACATCTGAACTGCCTAACATTATGATAGCTTCTGACACACAAATAATATAGAAAAAACATTTTCCCCAACTCTTATCTCATATTTTATTGAAAGTTTGGTGTGATTTCTCATATCTCTGTTAAAAAGTGATATTGATCAGAATCAGGCAGAGGAAGGGAGTTCTTGAAAAACTTCTGGCACACAAGGAAAAAGATAGTGATTTTTAAAAGTTGATATTCAGTCTTACTCATTTATTTTTGTTTCTTCCTTCAGCTGTGTCCTCATACAACTGTGATGATATCTGACTGTAAACACAGCTGCCCTAATGCAATGCACTGAGAAAGAGTCCTAGATGCATGAGGTTTAATTTTTCATTTACTCCTAGTTCTCTGAATTTAAAATAGTGCTTAAAATACAGGTGTAATTCAAAACAGTGAACTTTTCCATAGCTACCTATGGCTGAGATTTCTCTAAAAATTGAAATTGCATTTCTGGACAGGCTGTCAATATTCCATTAATTTTCCAGGATTGCCATACTAATCTGACATGTTAGTGTCATTTAGAGTTTTTACTGTTACATTTCATGTTTCTATTAAAATAGAAGGGTTCTAGACAGGGTCTCAGAAAATGTGATGGAACAGGTTATAATATAACAAAAAGGTTTTCTAAGACAGGAGGACTTGATTGTTTCTGCTCTAGCATGTGACAAAGTCTCTCATCCTTTCCTAATAAATTCATACTAGAACACTTGAAGGAATCCTGTGTGTCTTTTCATCTGTTCTCCTACAGAATGAACAGCCAGGTCATAGTCTTGTTGTGTGCTTGCTGGCTCTCCTTAGTGTAAAATGATAATGATTTACAGAAAAGGAAAGAAAAAGGGAAAAGGAAAGGGAAAAGGAAAATGGAAAATGAAAGGGAAAAGGGACAAGAGAAGGCAAAAGAAAAAAGGCTATTTGAAATATGTTACAGTCCTCATGAAGTGTATATATAAATATATCATTTTGGGGAAGATCAAAGTGGATTTTGTCTAAACTTCCACTTGCCTTTGATATTTGGTCTACTGTTTATAACTATTAATCTGCACAAGATATTGAATTGCAGAGGCCAGAAGCTGCTGTTCTAGCCATTATTTTTGTTTCTCCCTAAAGTCCATTGTGCTGGTAGAGAGAAAATTAAGGTCAGAGATTCACTCAGAAAGGCTCTGTTTAGCAGTTTAATATTGTGTGCCATAATTATGGTCCTCTCATCTGCAGATAAGGCACTAAGAGACAAAAGCTGGTGAAAGTTGAATAATTTTGAAAGCTTTGCATGAAGATACTTATTTGTTACAGACAAAATGTTTGTATGGTACATACAGTGAGTGATGGATGCAAAGACGATAAATTTTGGTTAGGAAGTCGAGAGGGAAAGTGACAAAAGCTGGTTTTCACATTATGCATCAAATGTCATTTTCTCACTAAGAACTACTATTTTGTCTATTTGCTTGTCTTGATATTTGCTTAGTAATAAATGAATTTTGCTTGTCTTGATATTTGCTTAGTAATAAATGAAATTTTTTTGTAATATTAAACTCATACAGAAACAACCAGGCATTTTAAATGCACAAAAAAGATTTGTCCTCTTTTACTGTGTATTACATGTTTTCTCTAGACACTGTTACTTATTCTCAACACCTTAGCATAGCTGCAGTCCTGCCATATAGAAGCCAATAGAAGTCCTTGCTCTGTTAAACCTGTCACTTCTGGCAGCTGTACTCTTTCTTCTGTCATATTCCTCTTCCTCAGCTCTCTTGATGCAAAAGGAAAAAAAAGAATGCCCCATCATTCAGTACGAGAAAGACATGGACATAATGAAGTGAATCCAATGAGGAGACACAAAAATGCATAAAGGACTGGACCATCTGATGTATGAGGAGAGGCTGAGAGAGTCTGGAGATTTCAACTCAGAAAAGTGAAGGCTCAGGGGGATATTATTCATGCGCATAAATGCTGCTTACTTGATGGGGAAAGTAAAGATTTCACACAGGCTAGACCAGCTACCTGTCTTAGCTGCCCCTGGTCTGAGCAGGAGGTTAGACAAAACATTCTCCAGATGGGCCTTCCAGCCTCAAACATTTTGGTGAGTGTTTACATAAATCAATAATAAAAATATTTTATTGACATTACATATGATCACAATAAAAGGCCTAGCAATTTTAAAACTAGTACAAAGGAAAAATTTATGCTAATATTTGCAAAAAAGACTTTTTTTTCTAAAGTTCTAAAGTACTTATGTTAAAATTTTATAGACGTAGGGGATTTTCTTAGAGAACATAAATTCACCTTAATTTTGAAATACATCCCTTCAGGACTGCATCTGCTACGTGCATAGTCCCGAATTGTAGGAAATTTAGGTATTTATTATAAGGAAATAGAGGCTGAGTATGTCTCCCTCTTTGGAAAAATACCAATAAGGATTCTGAAAAAGAGAAACAGTGTAAAATCTGTGCTCTTATATCATTTCTTTCACCATGTACCTCGAATAATATATTGGGCTAGACATCTTCCCTTATTTCTCTTACACCCTTTGATTTTACCTTTTCAATTACCTTCCTTCAAGGGTTATTGTTATCTTAATTCAGTGAAAATATCCCTGAACAATGGTTCCTGCTATTGCAGCTTGCATTTATCTGTGAACAATACCTATTTCTCAAACTTTTCAATGTGCAAAAGGACTGTGCAAGCCCAAACATTACCCTCAGCCAAGATCTCTGGAGAGTCTGAGATGACATGACCCCAAGTAGCTAAGAAGTAGCTAAGAGATAATGTTCTTTTTCATGTTTATGTGTTAATCAGCAAGGCTAAATATCTGTCAATTGCCACACAGAGCAATAACTAATAAGGTAACTGCTAATCTTAGTAATGACTGAATCCTTGAATCCAGCTAGAAAAATCTGTCAACACAGTAATGCCTTGCATAGTATAGTTGCCAAAAGTGTTTTCTTCCCAACATGAAGGTTTATTAGTCATTTGTAAGTGATTAATGATATGTAAAATGAAATTTCTGATGCAGCATGTCTGTGGCCCTAATTTGATGGGTCAATCTGGAGCATTTCTGCTCCTCTTCCAGAGATGTTTCCTCTTTGCCTTTCAATCTGAAATTACATTATCAAAAGGTTCTTGTACTATGAGGAAAAGAGACGAATTTCAGTTTAAAACCACCTTGATGAGGCTTCTATGTTGTCATAAATTTTGATTTAATCTCTAAAATAAATGTCTTTAAAATATTTTCTTACAAAGAAAAGTGTTTAAAATCTATCTCACCCAAGCAAATATCATGTTGAGTGATTAGATTACACTTCTATGCAACTCTACCAATGTTCTCTTTTAGAAACCTTTTCACAAATTCACAAAAATATTCACATTTGTAAGACTTACTTGACTTCCTAAAAACAAGAAAATTTATGTTACTACCTTTATTTTTGAACTCCTTAGGTGCATCTTTGTTCAGGCTTATAATTTAGCATTTATTAAAGAGAAGAAAATCACATTAGAGCATTTGTAATGATTGATGATGTTAACATATGAGAGAACCCAACCACAACAAAAGCTGAGGTAATTTAAAAAAAAAAACAAACAAAAAAACCCAAAAAAAACCCCACTTAAAATGAAGGAATAAATAAGATAAATTTGCTTTAATGCAGTGGTTCACATACAACATGCAATTAACAGATTAAGAGTGATAAAAATCAGAGACAAGCCCAGTGAGCACCGCAGTATGTTACTGAGTGAGCTTAAGATGGACCTCCCATATTGTAAGCCACAAAATACACAGACTTTACTAACAACCACAGAAACAACAACCAAAAGAAAAAAGAAATCTTTTTAGTAAAGATGAGAAAACATGATCTTGCTCATATTACCTATTGGTATTAGCTTCTTGTGAGTTGTGAAAATATGTAAACCGTTGACCTACCATGTTGTTTAATAAAATTTGCTCAGATGAAATAAAATTTCGTTGTGCAGTCAAGCAAACATGCCATAGCAAATCTTGCTAACAGCCAAAATGCTTCTCAATTATGTTTAAGTAGAGCAGGCCTGGGGAGAAAAAAAAATTGTCTAAGTAAGCAGGTGATGCTGTTTACAGGGAAAGAACACCAACACATTTCATGCCTTTACTGCAAGCCAAGTATTTTTCAGGAAAGAGTTGTGTCTTAGTCGTAGTACCTCCCCTGCATGAAAATCAGGTTAATTTATCTTCTGTATTGTAGTCTTCTATACATTTTAAAGGCCATAAAATGATAGCTTTAAGCTGAATTTTGTGTGACAAATGTAGCATTACTATCTGAAAATTAGGCTGAGTTAAAAAAAGTTGTATCCTGGTTTTTTGGGGGGTTTTTCACTTTCCAGTCATGGTTTCTCAAATTGCAACAAAATATAACAATTATAATTTCAATGGAATAAATATAAGTCCTAATGAGATATTTTATTTTAAGGAGTAATAATGTACATCTTTTTAATAGTAACTTCATACTCAAAATAATCCTCAAAGACTTAAAATCACATTTTATGTTCCAATACGTGTAGTTTATCGTCAGTATGCATCATGTACGTATTAAGTATGTTTGTATTATTCGTTCTTCATATTAATTTTCATTTTTATATCCTTACAATATAAGGCTAATTGCTTTGTTTGAAGCATTTTAAATATGTCTAAGACTTACTTCCCTTTCCTGTTTTCTTATACTATTTGTTTGTATTGTATATTGTGCTCCTGAAAAGAGTTTTCACAGTGTTAAGTGAAAGGGAAAGCCCTATATCTGCTTAAGCAGCTTAAGTTAAATGTGATTTCTCTGTTGGAAATATCTGTGAGATACGGATATTGAAGCTTTCCAGATGAAAATGTTCTTGTAAAGAGTACTTTGAATCACCTCTCTGAACAGCATTCTGCACACCATTCAGCAAACCCACCAAAGTCTGGTTTCATTTTCCATCATAGTGGCTTCTCTTCCCTACAGTGTCAATTTTCCAGTTATTTAATCACTGGTCTCCCTGTGGCATCAGATGCAACTGACCAATGAGAAATAGTTGGTGTTCATTTAAAGGTTGTATATTTCCATTACCCTGCAATCATGATGCTATTCCAACTGTTTTTAAACTGGAAATATCAATGCCAAATGGACAAAGAAAATCACAGGGTTCAGAGAGACTGAAAAGATTGAAAATCAATATACCTCCTAATACTGGAAGAAGATGATAAATATCCCATACATAACTCAGATAACATTTTTTCCTTTCGTACTTAACATTTCTTCTTATTTTATGGCAATGCCCTACACAAGGGTGTATAACACCTCCAGCCACCATGAATTTGTCAACAACAAACTGTGTCAAACCAATCTAATATCCTCCCATGACACAGGAACAGCCTTGTGGCAAGAGACAAAATAGATGTCATGTCTTGACTCCAGTGCATTTTTTGATGCTGTCTCATATGACATTCTCTTAATGAAGTTCAGAAAACATCATCTGGTGGAAAGTGGTTGTAACATGTAAAAATGTTTCCAAAAAGATAATAGCACCACTGTTTCACTGGAACAAAGAAACGATGACTAAACTGAGAACCGGTACCAGCAGCCAGAGAATATCATCAGGGTTGACCTGATAATGCAGGTAATAGATTATTTATTAAATTTTCAGGTGTACAAAACTGTGAAAGATTGCCAGTGTGTTGGAGAAATAAGAATTTAGACGAGTCCTAATGAACTGGGAAAAAGGTTGAGAAAACAGGAAGCACTTTATAAGATATGCCAAAGAATAAGTGTAGGAAAGTATTGCATCACAATTAAAAAAAATTGTGATGTTAAGTGAGTAATATAAGTGCATAGTAGACCTATGAATTAAAATCTGATGAATATATGCAAAGTATCAGATAACACTTTTTTAATGGGTGGGGGGAGGGGGGGAAGCAAGAAAAGAGAAAAGTAAATAGTCTACTTATCCTGTCCATTTCAGCTGAGTAAAGTGATCAGCCTCATTAGGCAGGTGAAGTAGATTCCATAAGGATAACCTCAAAGCCCATTAAAAATTACACTGACATTTTTTCCATGCACCTTTACATGCCATATGATGTAATATTGATAGGACAATAAATAAGTGTTAGGGTTATATATTACTCTAAAATAAAAGAGAAACCCTTCACCTATCTATTTTGAAATTACCTAACATCTTTTTTTAGAAGATTTTGTCTTGAAACAAAATATGAAAGATAAATTGTGTTAGTTATACTTCTTTCACCAGACTTCAGTGTAAATCTGTACATTGAGGCAAAACGAGGACTAATAAGTAAACTGGGGCACTAGACCTCTATGGCTTTGAGTTAGTCATGGTAACTGATTGTTTGTAATTTTTGGGGGGTTGTTTGTCGGTTTTGTTTGTTTGTTTGCTTGTTTTTATTCATTTCAGGCTATCTTCAGTGATCATGGATAAACCTTCAGAGTAAAGCCACTCTTTACTCCGTGTCCTCTTCAGCACCATTTTCTGGACAGGGCTGTGTTCTGCTCCCAGGGGCATTTCACCTCCTGCCTCTGCACATGCTGTACCTGCAACAGCTATGATGAGATACAGCCACAGGGTTCCACAAGGAGCACAGGTATCACACAGCATCAATTACTTTGTAAAATGCATATGAACAGTCTCTGACACCTGACCTTGTGAAAAGAAAATGGTCTTAGCCCCCACTCATAAAAATAGATTCAAGCTGCTTAAAAAAAAGGCTTCAGGGACCTTTGGAAGGACACATATAAACACAGAGTGCAGTGCTGTTAAACAAAATATGATAAAACAAATTTGATCACAGCCAAATATGGTTAAAGCTCTATGCAGCATTCATTCCCTAGGTTGTAGGTTTTCCATCTACAGGCTAAGAGGAAAGGAGATTGCATAAAAAGACTAAAAAGGGAAAGTTCATGCAGGAAAAAAGAAGATTTTTTTCTTCTGGTTTTAATCTGTCTATGAAAATACATTCAGGGAAAAGGAGTATATTGTTATATTTCAAGCTCTTTAGAAATTACTGTCAAAAGTTAGTTAAATTAAGTAGTATGAAAGAAAAAAAATCCTGATATGAACAGCTGCAGATGTAGTTTAAAAACTTGATTTATATGTATGTAAATGAATAATTATTTCATCTATGAAAAATTAAAAAATAAAATAGCTTCTTTCTCTGGTAGCTAATATAATTTAAGTAATTGACTCCCTCTGCATGCATAATAGCAGACTAGTTCTGGAGTATCAATTAAACGGATTTATGACTAGAAAAAGGGATGCTGCTATGCTTTCTTCATCTTAAAAAAACACAAAAACCAAAACAATAGTTCTCAGAAGTAGAAGGAAGACAAAAAATAAAATAGTAGGAAATTAAATCTTAAGATGCATTTCATTGATAACATCCAGTGTCAGCCTTGCTAAACCTGTGAACAGTAGACCTGAGAGATAAATATTCTAGATCCTGGTAAAGCAAAACAAAAAAAATACCATTATCAACGATGTACTTGTGCATTTTTCTAACATAGTGTGGTTTTTATGTTTTCTAGAGTCCTCACCCAAGACAGCATTTCTTCAATGAGATGCACAATCACTGAGTCATAAGCTCAAAAAATTAAACCCTTGACATTACTCAAAAAGTGCAGAAATATGAGAGAGTGAGACCCCATAAGAATTTTGAAGGTCCAACCCCTTCAGCGTTGGCTGAAAAATAATTAGCAAGACAGCATGGTCGAGTGTGTCTTGAAAAATCAAAAGGGTTTAATAAAATAACTGAAATAGTACAAAACAAAGACCAAAGCTAAGCACAGTGAAAGGACAGATCCTTCACCTGCTACAACACCTCAAGAATGCCCTTGGTTCCTTTATTCTGTCTCCTTTTCTACTTGATGGTCGAGGACGGGCCTGTTGGAACTCTGTCAATAGGAAGGGGTACAAGTTTTGACAAACAGTGACAAGGTCCAACAGGTGCCTCTCTCCTGGCACTGAGCCAATTACAAAGAGAAAAAGATAAAACTTTCCAGTTAAATTTCCTAAAAAAGCTAAGAGGTAAACTGAAACCTTTTTCCTAATATAGAAATGCCCACTCAGGAGTGGGGGGTGCATTACTACACAGAAATGAGATTAATTTATCAAAATGCTTCAAGATAAATATGCCAAATCTAATGCAGTCTTTTAAATATTTTCTTAATGCACTCATGGACACGTGCATGAAATAGCAATCCTCTGATTAAAAATCCACACCCTATGATTTAGCATAGTCAACTTGGTATAGAAACTTGCAGCCAGAGAAAAACTTTATTCAAGCAAGACAAAACAACCAGGTGAAATAGGGTTAGCCAAATAAAGTCAGATGGGTTAAATAATGGTTTTCTGACTTGTTCATAGTCTGCTAAAGGAACATTTCCCTCTTTAGTCTACTAAATCTTTATGTGAGATATAATAAAAGGAGCTATGATTGTGAGTCTTGCAAATGCTGGGGTTATGTGTTTTATTTAATTATTTATTTGACTTTCTAAAAGAGAAGGACCAAATATTTGGTACTTCCTTGGACTATGAGCCTGCAACTCAGACAGCTGATTTTATCCTGCATCAAAAGAGGTGTGGGCAGCAAGCCAAGGAGGTGATTGTCTCACTCTGCATCACTCTGGTGAGTGCCCAGCTGAAGTACTGTGCTCACCTCTGGGGCCCCCAAAGTAGAAGGACGGGGATCTGCTGGAGTGGGGGCAGAGGAGGGCCAAAAGGATGATCAGAGGGCTGGAACACTTCTTCTGTGAAAGTCAGGCTGAGAGAGTCAGGGTTATTTAGAGAGGAGAAGAGAAGGCTCTAGGAAGAATTTACAGCACCTTCCAGTACCTAAAGGAGCTTACAAGAAAGCTGGAGAGGGACTTTTTACAATGACTCCTCTCTTCTCTAACATTTGATCTCTCTAGGAATTGCAAGATGGCTTATTTGTTCTGTTTGCTCTGAAATGACTGCAATGCTGCAAAATTTAGCATTGCTTTCCAGCTTCATGTTTAGAAATCACTAGGTTTACTTAGTCCTTGAGGTTAAGAAACAATAATCTGCTGCATTCAGGAACTCAAACTCATCAGTTTTTGTTTTTCATTGTCTTCACTATAGCAGAATAGATACATTAAGTAGTAATATATGTATGATAGCTGATGATTAAAACCTAACTTGTTGACTAGTTAGATTAATGGCAAAGTTAGGAAAAGTGTCACTTGCCTTTTGTTCCAAGGCTAGGACCAGCCTAAATTGGAATAATTTAATAATTTATTTAAAAGAGTTAGTGAATCAAATAAAACTGAAGTTGGGAGAAATTCAACAGAAAAATGAGAAAAGTAGAAAACAAAAATTAACACTGGAAGTAATCACCATTTCTGAATTTATTTTGTGTCAGCAGGATTCAAGTGTTTTGTATAACATTTTTTAAAACAGAATCTTCAAACGCATTTGAGTGGGAAGAAGGGAAGTATCAGCTTTGCTAAATTATCTTTCATTAACCTCAGATATCAGCTGCAATTGAAAATATGATTATGCAAAACAATTATTTGTCTCTCTGGGCTCGAAAATCTTTTCCTGTAACCAGGCACATACGATGAGTTGCCTGAATTTAAATAAAACATTTCAAGAATGGGTCAGCACAGGAGTCACTTGCAAACCTTAAGTGCTCTTGATTTGAATCACTCTTTCATGAAAGCTTATTTCCCCTCTCTGTTTCTTGGGGTATGACATCACTGACTTACATATCTTTGCTTATCCTGACATTCACTGTTCTCATATCTCCACGTAGCCCATCAGTTCTTGGCAGCTAAATTATGATGTTCATGATTCCGCAGTATCATCAGCACTAAACCCAGAATTCGAGCAGCAAATTTACAGTCTGGATCAAGACTAAGCAGATTAGGTCCTGCTCCATAATAATAATATGAAGGGTTACCACAGAAAAACAACACCAAATGCAGTTCCTTACCAGTGAATTTTCATTTAGATACTGTGGTTCTCAAACAGTAAAAGCTGACTAAACAGCACATCTCTGTTTATATTTTGTAATGGGAATTTTAGGAAAGCTTCCAATGTGTATTATATGGGCTAAAGTACATTTTGGGTTTGTCTTTATAATCTAGAGTGCAATGTGCAATGAAATCAGGATGCAGTATTAGTTTAAAGGCGAATTCAGGGGAGATAACTGAAGGATGTAAAATCTTTTATTAGAAACTTTGATACATTAATTTGTCATCATTACAATCAAAATATACAGTACATGCTGGGTTTGTGGCAAAGGCATGATAGTGTGATGGGGAGAAGGGCTGGCAGAGAGTTGTTGACATTAGTAAGGGATACAATGCTCTAAGCAAAATTGGGGGCAGGGGTCGCATGCCAGGAAAAGAACAGTTTTGTGAGGCAAATTCTGTCATGGACATCCTAGAATCATTTACCATCTGTGAAGCTATGGCAGCTCCTCACTCATTGCAGGGTGGGTCCAATGCTTTTGAATTTGTGTAGTTGTACAAGAACAAGGTGGCGTTGCACAGCAAGACATGGATTGGGTGTTTGTTATAACACTGATGTATTGCAGCTTTTGCAATAGGAAGCATTTGTGGTGATTCAAATCTCTGAAACAGGGTTGTCATTCACTATCTGGCTGGTGATGGCAGCAGTCTCCATTAGTGTTGACACAAAAGAATCAATGACCAAGTGACAAGGCTTGCTGAACTGCAGGTCTGGTGCATCCTTTTAACCAGTTGGTCCATATCAACTGTAACTACTCCAGTCTATGCAGGACCTGTTTATGTTGACTAGCTTAAACTGCTTGCAAACCACATCCCAAATACTTCCTACCTTAATTAATATATCTTAAATACTGCCACAGACTGTCCTATGTGTCCATTCCTGACTATCTCCATATATTTAACTGTGCTCAGTTTACTCAGTTCTGCACCAGTTACAACTTTCAGAAGTCCGTGGGACAGGCAGATTCTTCCCCCAGCATTGGAAGAACATCTATGGATGAGTCTATTCAGAGCAGGGACTGCCTGGAGGGAAACTTCAGGGCTGGCTGGAAGTCCCACCGTGAGAACTCTTATAAGAGTCAAACACTTTTCTATGGAGACAGTTAGTACTTCAGTAAAGCACATATCTCAAGTCACTTTACTGTCTCAAAGAAGTTTTTAGACCACCTAAGGAAATTCTGACTAAATGTGTTACGTATGCAAGCAAAGACACCCCTGATCCCTTGCTACCCTATGATAATAATCATATGGAAAACTTGAATTCTGTGATGGTATTAGAAATACAATGTAAAATGTATAGAGATTTTGCTTAAAAGGGCATGAGAAATGAGAGAAAGTCTGTCAAGGAAGTCTCTCTTGCCTTTGCCCATAGCCTGTTCCATGTAATATTTCCCTTGCACATTGCCCCTACTACTTCCCACTCAACCAGCCAATCTTATCCTCTGCTATCTCACTTCAGATGAACAATGCTCTAAATCAGCTAAGCTTCCATGACTGTCTCATCTAAAGCTCTTTGTTATTTACACACCATGAAATATTGCCTAAAAGACTAGGAGGATATGACTAAGAATAATCTTATGTTCCTCTACTGTGAACCACACACCAGAATATAAAATCTATTTTGTGAACTGTGCAAACATTCCTTCAGCTGGCTACCAAGATTTTAAGTAGATTATTTCAGAGTCATAGTTTTTTATAAGCTATAGGAGAGCTAGTCAAGACTTGTCTAAAAATATGGTCACTTTACTGAAGATAACATTGTCAAATTAGATGTCAATTAATCAAATCAATAGACTCAGTATAGCTAGTTTGAACAATCTCCAAATTTTGGTCTCATTTCACATGTGCGTAGTTTACCCTAGAATACCTGTAATGGTACAGCTTGAACTTATGCAAATCTCTGAAGCTGGATTTTAAACTGCTTCAAGGGATCTCACTTCAAGTTATCTGACCTTAAAATATCCGATCTTGAGGAATAGAATACAATTCCTTGTTAAATACAAATCTTATAGATGTATGTTGATATTATTTGATTTAAGCTATCATGTGTCTCATGAACATCTACTTTTGATCTTAGACTCCCTTTTAACTCACTAGAGAGAAATGCTACCCTACAGAATTTGGGGTTTCAGATTTAGACATCCACCATGAGATAAAATTCTCTAATTTTAAGGCGTCATTTTACTACCTTGGCTAAAAAATGAAGTTACAAATTAGCTTTGAGGCAAACACAAACAATATAGATGTATAAAGGTGACTCAAATGTCCTACCTTTGCTGGCAAGAACATATGTAGACTGAAAAAAGTTTATTTCCAGAACCCAATTAATGCAGATTAAGGTGGGTATTCCTGTACTTTTGTTTGAAAAGCTGCAAATACTTAAAAGTTGTTATTCAGCAGCATTTGGAAGAAAAAAACCACAAAAATAAGCCCTAGAAAAATTAATTTTTCAAAATGAAATTACTTTTTAAAGCAATTTTCATACCTAAAGGGCCTACTTTTATTAACTTTATGATATAATACGCTTACAGAAATATTGTTCTCTGTAAAAAATTAAGAAGACATTTCATTTTGTGATGTTTACAGTAGAAATAATAATAAAAAGGAAACCACAAATCCCAACAGATATTGTGAGGATTTATGAATCATTCTGTTTTGAGTAATCAGGAGAGTATTTTCAAAGTGTGATAAAATAATTTTGTAGGCAAGAAATAAAAGGCTACATATTCTTGAGAATTATTCTTAGACCAAATTTCATTTTGCAACCCTGGACCATTTTACCCAGAGGGTTATCTAAAGGAAAAAGGAGGGAAAGAATTGCATAATGTGAAAAATAATATTATTTGCTTTTCCCTCACCGTACTGAGTAAATCAGCTTAATTAAACAATCTGTCACCTACTCTTCTGACAAAAAAAGTTATTAGAAAAATTTTATCCTACAAGGTGAAAATTCAGAAAAACAGATTTAGAAAGGTGGAAAATAAGACCAATTCATCATCATAAAACTTGGTATTTAATTCATAAGAAAGGGGAAAACCTGTTACACATAAAAGTTTTGTTGACAACCTTAGGCAGAGTACTCAGAAACTGTTTAGATTTTTAGATTCTTGAAAGGCTTTTTTCCAGTGTTATAAGCCTAAATAGAATCAAATTGTACAAATTTTCTGTTTATCCTTGTGCCTGCTTAAGTGCCGTTTCAGAGAAAATTATCTGGAAACTGATGTGGTAATAAGAACAGTAATTTCTTCATTTTCCCTTCTGACCATTTTGTATGAGCCAGGTACAGAATGTATAAAAGCTTGAAAGAAAAGCATAGCCAGAAGAGCAGAGCTGAGTGCAAGGAGCCAGAAGGCTGGAGAGTGATATGGTAAGAAAGGTGTAGGTGTGTGGGTGACTCCACTGTTCTTCAGTGTCCGTCTGGGGCCTTGGATGCTTCAGTCTCCTACTTGGAAGTGTTTAGTTACCAATACAGAGACTCACAATGGCAACAATGTTGAGCACTAGGTCAGAAGAACAGCCGAGAGAAAATTCCAAAGAGCATTGTGCCTGAGAATATTTCTGTTCTGTATATTCACTCTCTGCACTTACTTCTCCAGAGATATCACAAGGTACCTCTTTGTTAAAGTAGAAAGAGACTTGGATGACTTTTTCCAGATCTTTTGTGTTGTATTTGGTTTTACTTTCTTTGAAAGCTAAGCCAGCTGAAGCTGGAGATGCTGGAACTGCCTTTTGAATGGCAGTTTGTTGGAAGAAAACTTTTGGAGAAGGGGGAAAGCAAAGTTCATTCTCCTCCTTGTATTGAGGAATGCTAACATGTTTCTCCCTAGTGATCAGATTTCAAACTATAAAAAGAAGATTCAGTCTTAGACAATTTATTGGAAAAAAAAGAAGAAAAGGAAAAAATATAGGTAAAAAAATATAACAAAAAGCCCTATAAACAAACAAACCCCCAACAAACTAAAAATTAACAAAATCCACAAAAGCCCTACAATCATCTTTTCAGGCAGCCATTCCTGGAGATATTTTATTATCTGGGTTTCTGCTGGACAGAACATCCAGACCTGTTAAGAGCAAATAAGATATGAAAGGAAGTGGAGTTTAAAATTTTGTGGTTAAATAACTGGAAGTGGTGCTGTTGCACTATTTGAGTGGTTTTGATTTATTACCCCAAAGGTTCTAACTCACCCTTTGTCTAACAACTACAGCTTGTGAACCTTGATTCTGTTTCAGAAAACATTTAGGAACCACCATTCTTTACTGGATCTGGCTCAACAGCCCGCAAACTTTGTTATACTCATTTTTTTTGCTCTTTCCGTCCCATTTTTTTTTCAAATGAGACCATTTGGTTAAAAGAATACAAGGATATAAGGCTTGGCACTTGGCAACACCAAACAAAAAAGAGAAAGAAGAGTGGTTTAAGAATAAATGAAATTAATCGGAAATAAATAAACTCTTGTTTTTATTATAGATACTTACTTTGTGGTAACCTGCATGAAAATAATGACTTAATTCACTGAAATCTTTAGGAAATCTTTTCATTGCTAATTCAGTTATTGTGCTAACTGTTGAAAAGATGTCTTCATTCATACTTAACGGACAGTTCTTCAACAATTCTACTCACTAAACAACATATACAATAATAATAATATTTTTTTAATTATTAATAATAATAATAATAATAATAATAATAATAATAATAATAGTAATCATCATAATAGTAATAATAATGCCTAACAGTTTTCTTTCCTTGTCACAATTCAATAAAATCATGTATTTGGAAAAGAAAAGAAAATCAAGATATTACACATAACTTTGGCTTCTCTGTCAGGTGTAGTAGTAGAATCCAGCTAACAGGATGGCCATTCAGAAATGGTTTGTTCAATACTTCTAGAAAGTATTTATTTTTGTATTTTGGAAACTACAGATCCAGAAATGTGTAATTCTCTGTGTTACTTTACATTATGCTAAAGGGTACTTCAGAATAGTAGGAAAGAAGAGAAAGAAGAGCCAGATCTCAGTGTTTGATAGAAGGAAGTTGGTTAATTTTTCTTCTAAAATGTAAAATGATAAACTGCAGGTCCTTTGTAATATTGCATTGTGTATTTCAATTTCTTGTCATTGTACAGATAAACCAGGAAATACTTAATAAAGAAATAAAATTAAAACAGGGATGATTGTTTTAACTTTATAGTAGTGAATTTGAATAAATTGTCAATACTTTGAATCTCATTTTTGCAATTTTAAAAAAAGGCATGTAAAATTTTGCTCAGACTGTTTTCAGGATTTCACAAAACAGATTTTTGCTCCATTGTCAGAAAGAAATGCTTCATTAAAGTTTACCATGGTGATATATTAGGTGGCATATTTTATTGTCAATTTTATTGGAAAAACAAAAAAAAAAATTCCCATCGCACACACAAAAAAAGAGGTCATATCTACTGAAACTGAAGTGCAAAATAAGGAGAATTAAAGATCACTGTGAATAATTTCTTTATTTCAAATCGTTAGTAAGACCACATTAAGAGAAAGTGAAAATTTTGCTGACCACCTTCAAAAAGGAAATTCTTTCGAGCTGTTTTTAAAAATTTAATGCCTATAGTACACAATAGTCTCTTTTGATTCCTCCTCCTCAGTCTATCTTACCTTTCCTTTTAGTTTTCCTCTGGTGTTTCAGTCTTGATTTTTTTGGCTACATTTCTGACAGAAAGAGACAGTATTATGAAAAGAGATTATATTCCTTGGAAAAATTTGACTTATGATGATAATTTCAAACTTATATTTTTTAAACTATTGCATTAAAATTTAATTAATAGGAGTAAGAGTATTAGAAAATTCATTTGAAATAGAAAGGGCTATACAGTAAAAGAGCAATTTGATACAAAATACCACCAAGTCAGATTCCGAAAAATTTGAACCTTGGCTTTTTTTTTTTTTCTACTAGTTTTCGTACAAATTGCCTCTAAAACATACAATGGAAAATACTGACACAGAGCATTTCCAGTATCCACAGTATCCTTGAGACATCGTTGCATTTGAAAACAATATTTCAGCTTATTCTGAAAACAGACAAATATCACTCTGTTGAGGAGTAGTTCAGATTCACAAAATAGGTCTTTATATCTTGTTTAGCTTGGACAAAAATTAGATCAATGAAAAGTTCTTGAGAGAAGTTTAAGGCAAGCAGTCTTAACTTTCCCAGGTGTTGTCAATATAGTCTGTAAACATAGCTTGAGCTTATTAATAAGACTGAACCCTCTGACAGGTGGGAAACTTTTGTAATATACATCAGAGCAAGTTCTCCTTCCTTCCTTCCTTCCTTCCTTCCTTCCTTCCTTCCTTCCTTCCTTCCTTCCTTCCTTCCTTCCTTCCTTCCTGC
>VZUI01089349.1:0-12211 GCA_013401135.1 Cettia cetti
CTTTCCTTTCCTTTCCTTTCCTTTCCTTTCCTTTCCTTTCCTTTCCTTTCCTTTCCTTTCCTTTCCTTTTTTTTTTTTCTTTTTAGATAGCTAGATAGGTACAAACCAACAAATTAAGAGACACTATTCCACTATAAAACTATAGCATATGCTATTTTCTGACAGTAAAGGCAAAGGCAAGAAACATTGTCCAGACAGCTTCAGGTTAAGTGAAATTTAATTTTTTCCTTCTTTATACAGACTGAAACACTGCTGCAAATGGCCTGTTTTTGCAGTACTGTTAAACACCAGTGTTTTCCTGAGCAAGGTTAAAGGTGCTGCTCTAGAGGATTCATGGTACTGAAGTGGTTGAATCATTTATCACTCCTGAGTAAACATTAAGTTCAAATTTATGTTTAACAGACAAGTGACCATTAAACTCACTCCACACTTTGCTGGCAGCTGCCAGAAGAGCTCTTTGCATCTAATTGCAGTGTGAGGAGCTGAAAATCCCTCTTCTTTAGTGGTAGAGAGCCCTTCTCTTTCCCTCTCTCTCTAGACACTGCCCAGGGTTCCACAGGCTGCAGCTCCCTCTTTTGGGAATTTGCACCCAGAATCCCACAGGATTGGCACTGAAGTTCCCCCACAAGGATAATAGGCCAGCTGTGGCTTCTCACTCACTAGACATAATCTGCCTTTTGCCCTCTCTGAGTGTAGCAAAAGCCATGGATGCGTCCCAATATTTTGATGCAAATCATTCCAGCTGAACATGTATTTTTCTGTAGCAAACCCAGGTTACAGAGTGAAGTTACTGCTCATAAGGCATAAAAATGCAGAAAACAAAAGACTTTTATGGAGGCAACACTGATCTTTTTGAGATCTCACTGAACTCTACACAAAACAGTTACATGGGCAGAAATACACCAGACTTAGGTGGCATTTCATGTTTGTTTTAGAAGGGAAATGAGTGCAGCCAACTCTTCTGAATGATGTTAAACTGTTCCTGCAGAGAGTCAGGTCTCCAGCAAACTGGACAGATGTTGTATGGGTAGTCAAAAGACACTATCTTTTGTCATGTTGAAAGACTCCAGCTGAAGGGAGTCCTTTGTACCTCATGAAAGAAAGGCCTCCTTATGCAGAGGATGTGCTGAAAATGGGAAAAATAGGCAAGAAAAAAAAAAACAACAAACTAGAAGAAAACCTGCATTGCATTTTACATATGGGTAGTGGAAAACCAGGTCTAATGTATTGTTAAGGATACAACCTTAATAAGGAAAATAAGGAAAATTTTGACTACTGCTTCCTTGCAGTTCAGAGCCACTGGTGCCCACTTCTGTCCTTGTGATGTCTGTGTTCCCCTCTTGTGAGCCCTGCACCAGATAAATGTGGGGGAATTTTAGCTGCATTTCATCTTGGGGACTCACGATTTAATTTTTAATGATTACAAAACTTACTGTTGTTTCAGACCTCTCTGGGGAAGTCACCAGTTGTGTGGTGTGGACAAACTATGGAAGGCATAAATTCTCAGAAATTTTTATATTCCTCATCATTAGTCAAGATTTACATGATCCCTCTCAAGTAATCCACAGAGATTCAATGATTTTGAGAGAGAACCAGGCATCTGCTCTGACCTCCTGTGCACTTTCACACCACTGCCCCTTGCCCAGTAATGACTTTGACACTGATATATCTCCCCAGAGGCTCCCCAGGCCTGGGGACAGGCAGGGACAAGCAATCCTTTACCTCCCCTGCAGACTTTGGCCAGTGATAATTGCTGAAACCCTGTGGCAGTGTGAAAAGTGCAGAAAATAATAAGGATGGCAGGGTCTGTGACACAGACACCTGCTAAGGAAACTCAGCTTCACCTAGGCTGATGTTTTCTTTCCATGCAACCTAGAGGATATCCCCTGCACTGTGGTGACAGCTGGGCAATCTTCCTCCCTTCACCTCTGAGATGCTGTTGTTTCCACAGGAGTCTTTGCCTAATTGTTGGTACTTAAGGGACTCCACTCTGGCTTTGTTTTTGTCACTGTCGTTGCCATAACCCACTGCTTGCAACTCTGAGTGCACTTATAAAGTTCTTAATACTCTGCACACACAGAGGATTTGAACTATTTTTTTTCCTTCAATGCACATATCTCTATATAAAGAGGTGAGTCTTACCCACTATGGATGCAGTCACCCTACATAACCTGAGGCATTTAACTCGGGAACCAAGTTTGGATGTCTACTTACTGTTGGTGCATGTTATGTACAACCAACCCCTCATAACAAGGGGCTTGGAACCAAATGATCTTTAAGGTTCCTTCTAACCCAAATCATTCTAAATGCACACCTCTAGGAGACCCTGTGGGTCTCCAGTGGGATGGATTGTCCTTCAAACTGTCCTTTAAATATCCTCAGCGGCAGAACTGCACTCCCTGAATTAAAGAACTTCTTTATCTTTCAAAGCTTAGAGACCAGCAAACCAGAAGGTCCTGGCCAGCTTCTAGAAAGTTACCTCCAGGTTCTTTATTTTTCTAATAATAACTCCCATGTAACAGTGCTCTTCAGATTAAAGACACTGAGTAGAAATGGAAGCAGGGAGAGGAAGAGTCCCAGTGGCGACCAGTGCGAGCTGCAGGGCTCTGGTTTGTCACCTTGAGGAGTGAAATGAGCCTGGTTTGGGAGGAGGCAGCGCTGGGTGCAGGGATGTCTCCCGTGGGGAGCGGGGCCGTGCAGTTCCCCCTGGCACCACCGAGTGTCAGCGGAGCTCTTGGAAAGGCTCTCGCTGCAGGCTCTGAAAATCCTGCTCAGTGCTTTCCCTTCCTTGCACGGTTCATCTGGGGTGCGAGATGACGGAATTCAGAGAGTGATCTCCCGGTTGTTGTGTGCCTGCAGCTCCCAAAGCCAGCTGTGGAACAGCTGCAGCCTTTGTTGTATTTCTGGTGCTTCTCCAAATTACAGTGGTGCAAATATTCAGCTCATAGAGATGGGAGGCAAAGGCTGAGGGATGTCTTGCACCTTTGAAGTGAAAATCGTGAAGGTCTAAAGGGCTTTTAGTATCTAAGTAGTTGATAGTTGAAGTGGTCAGCTTGCCAGCTCTACTTTACTAAAGCTGTCTTCTGATAAAAGTCCCCTGCTAACTTTTAACAACTTCAGTGGTAGAATAATAAGGATGAACATGAACTAAGACAGCTGGGAAAGAGCAGACACTCATAATGTCAGGGCAAAGTCATACCAACTTTACAGCCTGTTACTCTGGGAGGAGGATGCTACAGAATGGGAGCAGGGAGAGAAGTTGGAATGCAAAAAAAAAAAAAAAAAGTGTCTTCTTATCCACTTGATCTCAGGTACACAGAAAAGTGTGCTGTGTGAGGGCAGGATGGATCACCTGTTACTTCTGCAATTTGCACTGCTTAACACCAAATAAATCCAAGCCAAAACAGTCTAGATAATAGGTATTGCGGACTCCCTTACCTAAAGAATTTTGCCTCCACAAGAGAAGGGTAATAACCATGTCTAATTCCCTTTATTTTATGCAGTATGTCTCACTCCCTTTATTTTATGCAGTAGTGAATTACAGAAGCTAGAGTTTTGGCCTTTATCTTTAAAATTAGATAGGTGCAGTTTATGCTAACATGCTGGGAATTTTCAGGAGAACTTAGCATAAGTGTTATTTTGTGTTTTGCTTTTTCATTCCATGTTTAGTTAGGTTAAAATCAGCAGGATTCAAAAGCAGCTGAGATATTTCCTACCTCAATGATGAGCGTTGAGGATTCAAATGATGCATGATTTTACCAGTCCTACTACATTCCTTGCTAAAAAATCCAAGGTCTTGAATTTGTATTTAAAAGAGAGTTATGCAAGTTAAGTATTTCTTTTCAACCCCCCCCAAATAACAATAAGAAAATAATAATAAATTCAACCCTCCCCTCAAATACAAACCCATAATATTATTCCAAGCTGGTTTTTCTGAGCTAGCTGGTTTTATTGTCAGAGAGGAAGAAAAATTTGTTGCATCTCCATCCCTCTATAGATTAAAAAAAATTAAATTCCTGAAATTGATGTAAATTCTTAATTTTAGTCTTCCTCATCTACAAATAATGCATGAGTGAGGGGACAACATCACAAATCAAATGGACCAGAGATTTGTGGGGAAAGTTGTAACAGGATTCGCTGTCTGGGGGATTAGACAGGAAAATCTGAAGAAGACTGCCATCTTTAAAAGTTTAAATATCTGCCCATGGGAATAACCCAAGCCTAATTTCCTTAAAATTTCAGCTGTCCACATGCTCTGAGATGTGTTTTAGCCAAGGCCATGCAAATCTTGAGTCAAAGCAGACTCTGTTGTCAATACAGAGAATTTGATGCACTCAGTGTGGACAGCATGAACTCCATGAATCTCTTCTGTTGTTAATTCAGTGATGGGACATAAAAAACATTAAAAAAAACCAAGAAAAAAATCTTCAAACTCTAAACCATATTTCATATTAGACAAAAAAAAATAAGCCTAATTTCTGGTAGAATAAGTCTGGCTCAGCTGACTTTGTGTCTCAGTAGTTTATTCAAGCTGAAGACCCGGATCATTTGTTTAAGTAACAGAACACTTGAAAATCTGGAGAATATTGATGTGATTTTCACACACAATCTTCAAGGCACCTTCATTAATATTTTCTAAAAGCCAAGCTTCTCAATTTTCTTCGATTTGGAGGGGTTTTTTTAAAAAAGCTGACTTTTCTGCCTGGTTCAAACATCACCAGAATTTCTCTCTGACTACTGCACTTGCACTGTCTCACACTCTGAAATTTGGAAAAAGATTGAAATCTTATTTGTGAGCTTCTCGTGCATGCCCAGGAACCGCCCCAAACTCAAGGATTTTGCTTGTCTCCTTTAAGCTTTGCTGCCACCGGATGGCACCAAAGCCCAAGGAAAAGTCTTGAGCTGTAAGGTGGGGTTGGGAGAGAAGAGCATCACTTCGGAATGATGGAATCCTGCCCCCATGGCCAGCCACCAGGATCCTTCCAGCCCCCAGGACACTGAGCAGCGATCTGAACATCTCAGCTTCAGGCCCATGGCAGAACAACCCAGCTGGCCTCTGTCAGCTTTTTTCTAGGATTCAACTTGTGCTAAGTCACTGTTGAAATAATTCACGCTTCTCTCCAAATTAGGCAATGGGATTTCTGACCTGACAAAAAGCTTCCAATTTTCCTCATAGTTCTCTGTGTGAAGGACTGGGTTTCATTTCTCAGCTGTCACTTTTCTCTGCAGGCTTGAAACACAGGGGTGATTTAGTCCAGAAATTGGATTACAGATTAAACCTGAGGTATCGTCTCTCTACTGTGGGGTGGCTCACGTAGCTGGAGATGTTTTCAGATGGTTTGTGCCTATCACTTCTTTTGGGGGAGGAAGAAAAGGAACAACTTCACTTTTGAGCATCATATGGTACAGACTTCAGCCCTGGGCTCTAAAGCACAAATAGTTTAACTAAGTAAGAAACACAGGTGTAAAGACAAGCTACAAGTGGGTCTGGGTCATCATGTTGCCCCAGTGATGGCACCAGACTTTTGAAAAGCCAGATAAATCAGCATTTCTATTGCTTGTGTTCCTTATGCCAGAAAGCACCCCTCTGTGGCCCAGGGGTGTTTCCAGTTGTGTCCTGTCCAGTTTGACTGCTGTCCTGTTTGGCTGCAGTGGCACTGTGACACACCTACAGCTCTTCCCACAAGCAAGAGGGAAGGGAAAAGGTCTCAGGTGCAGAGATATTTGCTTCCTGCCCACTCCCTGAGCAGATACCTGCTGTCCCATACACAGGGCTTGTGGCAGGAGCCTCAGACCATAGCTTTGAATAAACATTTCAAAGAATAACAAACCTAAGAAATTTGTTCTTCCCCTGTGGCTGAAGTGACCAGAGCAGGCTCTCAGTTATCCTATTGTACCTGGAAAGCTCCCAGACAAAGCAAGTTGGCATCAGTGCTGAAGAAGATCCAGAGCCAAGAAAAGAGGCATACCTGTAAGAGTTAATGCTATTTCTGGGACATCTCTGTCTTCCTCTTTTATATCTTCATCACCCCAATGGGATAATTTGTATTTTTGTTTGCTGTCACAAAAGCATATATACATTTAATAATGTTTTTTCTGTGCTGTTCTGCTTACAAAGCCCTTTCTTATGAAGACATTGCCAAGTATTGCAAAAACATCACGCAGTGCTAGTCATAGGCACATACTTATACACACACATACAGAAATGTATGTTCCAATATATACACAAATGTACCTGAATTCATATATATATATATATATATATATATATATATATATATATATATATATAAATATAAAAATACAATGGTGTGTTTGTCTCTGGTGGCAGATGTGCCCTGCACATCCAGCCAGATGCATGCTGAGAGGTGTGATGTTTTTCCACATTTCCTGGGAAGGGAACAGGAGCAGGAGCTGCACCTGCCAAGTCTCAGCTCCCATGTAGCTGTGACTGCCACAGGTCTGGATCTCAGCAGCTGCATCTCTGATGCTGTTATTGTCATTTTAATTAAAGGAAAATTTTACCAGGGTCCCTGAGCAAAGACATTAAAGTGTTACTTCTGAAGTACACAGTCAAAAGAAAGTATCAACTTGCCTTGGCTTTTACTTTGAAGGGAGAGTTAATTAACAAACATAACACACAAATTATTTTAAGTACACTTAACTAGTTAAGAGTACAGAATAAAGCAGATTTCAGTTGTACCACAGTGACTTCAGAGTAAAAGCTCTTCAGATTGAGAGGCCTGAGATCAGCACCTACAATGTCACCTTCAAGAAAGGGATCTCAGAGGAGCAGCCATGCGAAGAGGGCAGGGATGGACCTACAGAGTGTGGCACCTGAATTTGTGTTTGTCAGTTCCCCTCTCCCACTTCTCCTAAGGAAAGTTTTCTGTAGCATTTTTTTTTTCAGGACAGGTGACCAAGCTCCCCCTCATTCGAGGTGTAGCAAGTTCACCACTCTATTGACACTTCTTCAGCACTGAAAGCCATCTGCCTCCACCCACCAACTTTCACAGGATCAGGGTTTTATTCTCTACCACTTGCAAGTGCATCTGACAAAGACATTGGCCAGCTAAGCTGCTCCTCCAGAGCTTAGCTCAGGCTGTTGCAAAACTGGTAATGCTCAAGTTATGGGACTTGGTGGCCTCAGGGTAAACCTTCAAATCCCAGGACTTGTCCTTCCCTGTGGTCAGAGTCTCCTGGGTGGGCAGCAGGGAGGGGGGTGTGATTGAAACTGCAGCCCTTGAAATCACCCGGCTTATCAATTCCAGTCTCCTGTAAAATCAAAAGATCAAAAATTCCTTCAAACCAGAGTACAAAAGCTTTTGGCCAGTAACTAATAATAGCAAACCAATCCCTTTCAGCCCTCCCTGCTCATGAGGGTATTTTAACAGGGAATCTGTGCCACAGCTGGACATCCCAGAGCTGATAACTGTGACCTGGGCTCTAATTACAGAGGCTGAGCCTGCCTTTCTCTAAGATCCCAACATGAACTCAGACCACTCAGTTCCTGCTTTCTGTAGTGCAAAGGGGTGAAACAAGCACTGTTTCTTAAATTACCCCTTAGCCCTTATCCTTGGGAATTTTCTCTTGCATTCCTGCAGACTTTATGCTTTATGGAATAAGTTGTTTACTGTAGTAAGTGCCACACAAAGCTTTTGTCCCTGGGTGTTGAGGCCCCTGCAGGGCCTTGCACTGTGCAGCTCAGGTTCTCCTCTGATGTTCTCTGTAATCCTACAGAAGCAACATGTGTTTCCAAATAAACACAACTGGCTGAGTGTTAACAGGATGAAAGCCCAGCCTCACTTCATACCTGTAGGAAACTGGAAATCACTGTAAGTCAATGCAGTCATCTTATTTCTGAGAAGAGAATATATGATTGACGTGGAGAAACTGCCAGGGTCAGGTTCCTAGGATATAAACCACCCACTATTTAAACCTAGGCAAACAATGGGCCCTCCCATCCAAACCAAGGAGTGCTGCCTTGACAAGCACTCCTTGCATGCTTGCAGTGTCTGTATTAAGAGCCAAACACAATGTGGTGATGGCTTGGCATCTGGGGCTTGGGGAAGTTGGGGGATTAATGTTGGTCACCAAACACAGAAATCTGACATTCAATATCCTAGGCTTCCCAGAGGGAATGTGCAGCTAGCTGTGGCCGTTTCAGGGGGATATGACCACTGGATGTGCCCCACTGGAAACCTCCAATGTTCTGCTGCACCAGAGCTGGCTGTGCTTCAATCCAGGTGCAACAGCAGCTCTACAGGGCTTGCTAAAAATGAAGGGTTTTCTGTTTCAGTTTGGATTTTTATCTGAGTACAAGAGAATGGTGTTATGCCTTGCGAAAATGTAATGTCATCAGCCAGTGAAAGGCATCAGGCAAACAGGCTTCATCTCTTTCAGTCGTTGGTAGATATTTGTTACCACTGTAGAGATGATGGCCTTAGTGCTGAAAAAGTCCTTTGTCTGCAAGGCAAGTGTGATCAGTAGTAGCCTTCCCTGAGACTACCTCAAGACACTCACTGCCCAATAGTTCTGATTTTTTATACTGTCATTTATGATCAAAAATACCTAAACATCCTCTTAAGCAAGCTGGCCAGGTTCAGTCTTTACCTGAGAGCTGCCAGAGATTGATCTATAAGATCCTCTTGTAGGAACAATACTAGTGAAATGTAATACATAACTAACACAAATTAAACATCTTGGACACAGATGGCAACTGTGAAATCTTTAAATCTCAAAGAAGTCCTTCAACTTGAATTTTTTTTCTAATCGATTATATGATTATTGGATAAATAAACTATGTGATTGTTCAGCACATAAACACTCTTTGTTAAATGTGTCCGTCAATAGACAATTCATATAAATGATACTAACTATCATCAAAGGAGTAATAACGCCTTTATTGATGAATAAATCTCTAAAAGACAGATCAAATGGAGGTTAACTAGCCATGCATGACATTAGCAGGAATTAGTCTAAAAACAGCCTTGCAGGCATGCTGGCTACTGTATGTGGGGTGGGGAACACGGGCCATGCTCATGGAAGGACCTGCAAGGTCAAAAGCACTGCAAAGGCCATGCTGGTTATTTTCCAGTACATAGTCTGGCAACATTACTTCTATTTTGTGTTTCTCTGTGATTTTCTGTGGATGTTTAAAGGTATTTTTGGCATGGAGACTCTTTTAACATGTCTGAAGAGCAGTAAGAAGCGGGTGGCAATCCACCAAGGTTGTGCACACACCCATGTGGGCTGAAGCCTCCACCCAACAACTGTCCCTGTGAAGGCTGCCTGGTTTCACCCAGCCTGGCAGAGCAGGGGGTGACCTGAACACATCCACCCATGCAGTCTTTGAATGTGGCTGCAAAGTTCACAGGACCCACAGCCTTGACTTTTTTCACCCTCAAAAAAATTCAGTGAGCTCCCAAAGTCCGTGTAAGGTGTTTAACAGGAACATGTAATATCTCTTTAAAAACCTGGGGGGGTTTGTTTAGACAGGAATGACCTCCACAGAGCAGGGGTTAGAAAAAATTCTCAACAGCAACAGGTGATATGAAGTAAATAAAAATAAGACTTTTTCATAGGAAAGCCATTGGTGGGACAGTAACTAGGCGGAAAGGAAATATTCATGAGCCACCAAGTGGTGTTCTGCTGCTGTTTTTGCATACATGACTCTCTTGATCTGTATCCCAGAAGTGGTTTCCATATGCAGCATGATTTTTTTTTCAGAGCTGTGGCAAAGTGTTTGGAGAGTTTATGCTGCTGGTGACGCACCAAAAAATACTTCCCAGCATCTGCACCCATGACCGGACAGTGAAAAACAAAAAGTGATGACAGCAGGTGGAGGGAGTTGCTCCTTCCCCTTTATTCAGCATTGGTGGAACCATATCTGGAGGACCATGTCCAGTTCTGGGCTCCTCATGCAAGAGAGACTGGACAGTCCCACAAAAGTCTGTGAACATGATTGAGGGATTGGAGCATCTCTCCCTGCAGCAGAGGAGCCTCTGGCATCCCAGTACTCTGCTGCAAAGTGTTCAGAGACAGTGTCCCATTTCCAGCAAATGCTGCTAACTCCTCTCAGCCATTTGAGAGGGCAGTGGTGAGTTTTTGCCTTTGCCATGGAGATATATTACAGCCAATAATAAGCAATGAGCTCTTTTTCCCACATAAGATGAAATCAATGCACATTAGACTAGTTAGGCTGGAATTACACAGCATATTAATGACCCACTTGGTAACTACCAGTGATGAAAATTGGCAGGGCAAATTATTTCTCTGTGCACAGAGGGTTCCCACATAGGACACTGGGGTATCTCTGTGAGAGTATCACTGGCACTACCTGAGGTGTTTGTAGCTGGGTTGATGAGTTAGTCCTTCAGGGTACTCCAGAATTGCCAGGTGTTTGGTCAATGAAGAGGAAAGTCCATCTTCAGCTGTGAAAACATCAGCCCTCATTGCATCCCTTTCTCCACTGGCTACAAATGGAGTCTAGAGAGACAAGTTCCAGCTATCCAGACCATAAATTGTCACCCCAGACACCAGGGTAGGTTTGCCATGGCTTTGTCTGCAGTGTTCCAGATGCTCTCCAGTATTTTGCATGGACTTTTTTGTCTGGAGTCATGTTGCCTGGAACTTGCACTCATAGCTTCTTCACTCACATGAAATGAGTGGCCCCAGAGATGAACTGAGTGAAGCCACTGGTTTGACAGTCAGTGATGCAGGTTAGGCACAGCAGCACCCCAGTGGACACTGCAGAGCAATGGGAAATCACAGAAATGATGACACAAGAACATGACATTGGAGAGAAGCAAGGTGGAGCAAACCTTAATGGTAAGAAATGTAAGTAATAACTGACTCAGGGGGAAAAACCAGAAAGGTCAGCTCTTCTTCTGACAGTGATGACACACACACACAAAAAAAATCTAATTTGGAAAAATTTTACTAGAGAATTGCTATCTGCTTCAATGGTCTTTGAGCATGTAATACCAGAGTGTGTTGCACATTGGCTTTGCCTGCTCTTTTCCAGAATATGCAAAGTGATCCACAAATAGCCAATTGTCTGCAGTACCAAGCTGTAAAATGAAAAGCTTGTACTTTAGCTTTTCTCTGAAGTTTTAGTCAAATGGAGGCAGGGAGTTTCAAAGGAGTATCCCAACATGACATGCACAAATCTTAGCAAAATTTAAGTACTCAGATTCTTTATAAAACCACCCTTGAAGGACCAGAGTGATCAGAAGTGGCAGTTTAATGGACCTGGATACTTGTATTCTGACGTTATGTACAAACTAAACATAGGAGACAATGTTATCCCTACCTTTTTTTAGCCTTTAAATCTCAGGAGCAGTTCTGAGTGTAGATCCCATGGGTAGAGACCACAGATTTTAACAACGCTGTGCCAGCCTGCAGTAGGGTCAAACCTGCAGAAGCCTCTTTTAATCATCTCTGCAGCCACCCTGAACATTTCTGGGTGATTCTTTGCAGGATTTTGCAGCTGTTGGGTCTGTGCAACCCCACATATGCTTGTCACAGAGCTGTAACGTTGGTCAAGCAATTCTCATTTTGGTGCCCCAGAATTTCTTGTTAACAGTGCCTTCCTCTGTTTTCCTTTCCTATAATTATGTCATTAATGAAAGCCAGCCTTCCAGCCCTGACACTTCCTTGCATCACTCAATGGGAAGGGCCACACAAAGTAAATTTAAGGGCTAGACTTTTTCTAAGCTAGGTAAAACATTTGCCAGAGCTAGCAGTCTTGGAGCAATCATTTCAGCTGTGCTTCTACATTCTCCCTCTTAAAAACAAACACTCTGCTGGTAGAAGGAATGACCCAGCTTCTCTCCTACAAAAGTCTCTTTGTGCTCAGATTCACACAGTTTTACGGTGAAAAACTGAAGCACTGAGGGCTGGAATCATGCCTTTAAATCACCTGCCTTTAAACAGAAATCACATGGACATCTCCACCTCAGCTATTCTCAGGCTGGCCTCACAGCCTGAGAGGCATTTCTAGAGTCTGAAATGTTTTAGTATTTCTTCTCAGATTTTCAGCAACATGTTGTAGGTATTATTATGAATTGTAATAACCCAATTAATATTACTGCTAATAATAATACTAGGTATTGTCAGAATCTAGAGAAGAAGAATGGAATGGAATGGAATGGAATGGAATGGAATGGAATAGAATAGAATAGAATAGAATAGAATAGAATAGAATAGA